>JAWWEQ010050522.1:0-11473 GCA_035583055.1 Torymus tubicola
TCCGATAAAAATCATACGAGTAAAGGCGTAGTTAGCGAATTGTACAGAATGAAAAATAGTCATAAAGAACTCAATGGAAAGAAATAGCATGTTTAAAAAAATGTTTTTTTTTTGCATTTTCACAAGGCAGCGGCGCATGCCATAGCGGGCGGTGAGCGTTCTTATAATAATATAATAATCATCGAATTTCGCTCATTTTTCGTTTAATCGACTTAAAATTTTCCACAAAACTTCATTGTTCATAAACGAACAACTTTCTCGCTGACAGTTTGTCGAAGATTTCCCCACACACTCTTTTCCGTTAAAGTTTTCGCGGCGAAGAGTACATACTCGGTCATATAAACTAATAATAATAATGAACATTAACATTTTTGTCGCTTTAAACTAATGTTTCGATTCCTACAATAGTTTCTGAATACGTATGTAGAATTTGAAAGCATTTCATGTTCTTTTTATAGCGTTAAAGTGATTTAAGTCTAGGAAACATCGATTTTGTGCTTGATTACTTTTGTCATTAATTAATTTTTATCTTAGAAACTATTGATCGAATTAAAAAATCGTAAATATAGAAAATGTGTATCTCAATGAGATACATGTGACCACATTTTTAATTTCTCGATTTGAGCGAGTTCAATTTTCAATCTTATATGACCGTTGGACAATACTTATACCCGTCTTCGAGCGCTCGACGAGGTATCGAATCCGAGCGCTCAATTTTTCTCTAAAACTCGTGTCTTTGACCTTCACGTTCATGGTCAAATTATTGCTTTCTTAATAAATCATATTTTTCCTACATTAGAAATTGCATCTACTTTCCAAAAAGTCTTGATTAATTTTGATATCATATTTACATCCAGAGCTCTACAATTTTGTCCAAGATCAAACCGAATTAGTACACTGTGCGCCGGCGCGCGTACCTGAGTGGCCAGGAAAGCACGCTCCCGAGAGACGCGGCGAAGAAGCCACATGTTGTATACGGGCAGCGTCGGCCGATGGATAGGCACCGGCCAACGGATCGCGAGCAGTGTCGCCGAGGGAAGACAGGATCCAGTGCTCGTCGTTCAAAAAGTTTGCTGCGCCGTTCATCGATAGGTCCGCTTCGTCGGGCCGTAGCGGAATATTAGCATAAAATAAAGGAGAAATTGTTCAAATGATATTATAAGACCGTATAAGATGTTTAATCAATAGCTAAATTGAAAATAAAATTTAAGTTTTGATTTGACTCATACTACAATAAAAATAAAATCAAACAAAAGATTAATATACATAATATAAGTATAAAATAAAAGAAAAATTGTTTACATGGTGTTATAAGAGATCTTAAACAGTAGCAAAATCAAAATTGCATATATTTTTAAATCTAAATTAGGCCTACTGGGGATATCACTAAAAATAACGCATCCATCTATTTATCTCTTGGATGGTGTGTAAAAAATAGAACACAATAAATGAACACAAATTTGAGGGTCGACGAGCGGAGCGAGTAGGGGGCATCCCCCTAATATATATACATATATATATATATACTAGTGGGGCTTCGCCCCCTGCTCGCTCCGCTCGCTAACCCCCCGATTAGGACGACAAGCTTTTTTAAACAAAAATCTGACATGAAAATTTTTAAAAAGTTTTAGCTATAAATCCGGATGGGAACGTATGAAATTATCTATTTTTTCCAGGCTAGCTATGAGGTAGATAGGCAGGCGCGTTTCTTTTACGGTGTCCCCTTTTGTAATAGCATGCGACCACTTTTGATACACGATATGTCAAGTTTATTTAACGGTTAGCTCTGAGAAATCAAGTTAAAATTTTAAGTTTACATAGCAGTCAGCTTCAAGCGACCACATCAAAATTTTAATTTCACCGAACACTGAACTCCGAGAGGTCACATTAAAATTATAAGTTTGCCGAATTCAAGGCCGCAGCGGCCTGCTTCGCGAGTAAGGGACGTAACGTGACGTCTCAAGCGAGCAGGGCGATGTCGTACCCTTTATACTTTGTTTTGGGGTTTTCTAACCTTACTTTTTCGGCACATTTCTCATATTAATGCAGAAGTAAATATGACATATGAAGGATTCATTTCAAAGTACTTTTTACATACATTGCATTTCTAAAGTTTCCTAGTGAAAGATGCTTTCGTATACGAAATTAGTGACAGCAAAATAAATTATAAATTTTTTTCCTTCAGCCTGCAGGGAATTTCTGGGGGGAATCTAGTGGAAACTTTTTGTGCCTTTACTTGATGTCAAATCAAAAAATTTAGTGCTAACAGCGTACGAAGGACGGCGCTACTGCGCTCTGCTTCACATGAGGAGAGAACGCGCGAAGGAGTTGTCATGTTTAAAATTAAAAAAAAAACCGTATTGCGTATGATGATGATAGTGTGCACACAGCGGAATCCCTGCAACTCTAGTAGTCTTGGGTCACCGTTTGTATTTATATATGCCGCGATGTATACACTCACACAATAACTTTACGTGTACGTCGGCGCGCGCGCCAGCGTAATTATATAGATATATATGGCCAAGTCACTGACAAATCGAGAGATCAGAAAATGTCCTGCTATTCATTCAAGTGAAGGAAAGGTGGAAGGGTGTGGAGGGGAAGTGGAGGAGCGATGGAGGGAATGTTGAGGGGGGGGGGGGTGAAGGGGCAAATGGGGGAGGGGGGGTATGGAGGGGCAAGATACTTAAAAATATCGTAGAAATCGAAAGAATTTAACGGTAAAAAGTGAAGGGGCAGTGGGGGAAAAGTGGAGGGGCAGTTGAGGGGAAGTGGAGGGGGGTTGGAGGAGAAATTGAGGGGGTAGGTACCCATTTTTATGCTTACACCTATATAATATAGGGAGATATATAGCCAAGTCTGTCAAAAAATAGATTTTATTGAAACTCTCAGAAAATGTTCTGCTATTCATTCCAGATATCCCTAAATTTTTTGGTATTTTTTGAGTCATAGTTTTGAAGATATAACAGGTCAAATTCTCCTCAGGGAAGCATTTTTCGCCATGGACACAAGAATAGTTTTTTTTGTAGAACTTGGCTTTTCAATAAAAATACTTTTAACGCAGTACGTTAATAATTTCACTTACATATATACAAATGAAACCTATAAATTAAAAAAATTAATAGTCCAATCAGGACTTTCTCTGCCCAAAAATTCATGGAGGTACCTCTTGATTGTGTAAGTGTCCGTATGAATGCTGCTGTAATGATTAACGATCGTTTTCAGATATAAAAAAAGCCATTCGTATCATAATTTTTTTAAAAAAGTCGTACACAGGTCTGAAAAAATATAGTTCAAATCTACGAAAAATTACAAGAAAAAATTCTATGTAAGATATTTCGAAATTTTGTTCATTTTTGAGCTAAAAATTAATCAAAATACTGAATTTAATGATGAAATTTTATCAATATTAAAGGATTTTTAGCTCAAAAACGGAAAAAAATTTCTGAAAATCTTACATAGACTTTTTTTCTTATAATTTTTTGTAGAATTTAACTAATTCTTTTCAGACCTGTGTACGACTTTTTTAAAAAAAATTATGACACGCATGAATTTTTTTAGATCTAAAAACGGTCGTTAATCATTACAGGATTCATACGGACACTTTGGACAATAAAAAGGTATCTACGGAAATTTTTTGATAGAGAAAGTTCTGATTGGCCTTTTAATTTTTTTAATTCATATGCTTCATTTGCATATACGTAAGTGAAAGCATATACGTACGGCGTTAAAAGTATTTTTACTGAAAAGCTGAGAGCATTCTACAAAAAAAAAACTATTCTTGTGTCTATCGCGAAAAATGCTTCCCTGGGGAGTTATAAATTAATGAGAATGGGTCAAAAATGCAAAAAATCATTAAATATCATCATTGGATCACGGAATATTTTCTGAACGTTTCAAGAAAATCTATTTTTTGACCTCTCGATTTGACAGACTTGACCATATATATCTTCCTATATTATATAGTTGTAAGCGATTTTTTGTGACTCAGCCCCTCCTCCCCCCTCCTCGACTCTTCTCAAAATAACATAAAAGTTTAAAAAATGTCACTCTATGACATAAAAGTTTAAAAGGTGTCACTCTTTAACTAAAAAGGTGTGACTCCAACACATAAAAGTTCAAATGGTGTTACTCTTTAACACAACAGGTGTAACTTTAACATAATAGTTTAAAAGGAGCCACTCTATGACATAAAAGTGTAAAAGGTATAACTTTAACATAATAGTTTAAAAGGAGCCACTCTATGACATAAAAGTTCAAAAGGTGTCACTCTATAACATAAAAGTTTAAAAAATGTCACTCTATGACATACAAGTTTAAAAGGTACCACCTCTATGACATAGAAGTTTAAAAGGTGTCACCCTTTAACTCAAAAGATGTTACTCTATAACATGAAAGTTGAAAAGGTATCACTCTATCACATAAATGATGTTACTCTATGACATGAAAGTTCAAAATGTGTCACTCTATCACATAAAAGGTGTGACTCTATGACATGAAAAATATTACTCTCTGACATAAAGTTCAAAAAACGTGTCAGTCTTTAACTAAAAAGGTGTTACTCTATCACATGAAAGCGGTGTAATTCTATGTCATATAACTTCAAAAGGTGTTACTCTATAGCACATAAAGTATGATACTATGACACTAAAGTTCAAAAAATGTTACTCTTTAACTCAAAAGATGTTACTCTATGACCTGAAAGTTCAAAAAGTGTCATTCTATCACATAAAAGGTGTGACTCTATGACATAAACGTTCAAAAAGTGTCACTCTATCACATAACAGATGTGAATCTATGCCATAAAACTTCAAAAGTTGTTACTTCAGCACAAGCGTGTTAATCTATGTCATACTCATCATCTATGAATATTTCACATAATTTACATAGTAAAATACAGAATTCTTTTAGATTTAGGCGTGTTTTATTATTCCAATTTACTTTACATAATTGATTATACAATAAGTTAAATTTAACATTTGTAAATATATGTACAAATCAAAATTGTTTTTATATATAGAAATATATTATATAACAAATAAATCTTTATATATTTTTAAAAAAAAATTTTTATTTTATATATATATTTTTTGAATAATAATTTATAAAAGTAATAAACTCCCTACATTTACAACCGGGGGTTGGCGAGCGAAGCGAGCAGGGGGGTACCCCCTAGTATATATATATATATATATACTATGTATGGGTCGTTCCCTGGAGAATCGAGAGGTGAAAAAATTGTTTTCTATTATAATCACCTAAATCGCTTCGTAACCATCCCATAAGTTACCCTGAATTTTTTCTGATTTTTTTTCACTTATAGTTATTTAGTGGCAGAGGGTCAAAGTTGGTGGTTTTAACATTTTCTGCATTTTTGGCCGATTTTGATTAATTTATAACTCCTCAGGGAAGCATTTTTCACGATAAAGACAAAAGACCTTTCTTTTGTAAAATTTTCTCACTAAATAAAAATATTTTCAAAGCTGTATGTGTACACTGTCACTCACATTCTCCAAATCAAACATTAAAATTCACACAGAAAAAAACCTATCCAAGGTATCTTCACCGAAAAATTCATAGAGATACCTTTTTATTGTACGAAGTATCTGTATAAATCCCAGAATGGGCCGCGATCGTTTTATAACCTAAAAAAATTCATTTAGGTTTTGATTTAAAAAAAAAATTTCTTATACAGGTCTGAAAAATATAGTTAAATTCTACGAAAAATTACAAGAAAAAAAGTCCATGTAAGATATTTCAAAATTTGGCTTCGTTTTTGAGCTAAAAATTAATCAAAATTCCGAATTTAATGATGAAATTTTATCAATATTAAAGGATTTTTTTTTTGCACAAAAACGAAGCCAAATTTCGAAATATCTTACATAGACTTTTTTTCGTAGAATTTAACTATATTTTTTTCAGACTTGTATAAGAGATTTTTTTGAAAATCAAAACCGAAATGAATTTTTTTAGGTTATAAAATTATCTCGGCCTGTTCTGGCATTTATATAGATACTTTGTACAATAAAAAGCTATCTCCATGAATTTTTCGGTGAAGATACCTTGGATCGGTTTTTTTCTGTGTGAACTTTAATGTTTCATTTGGAGGTATCTGAATGACAGTATGCACATACAGCTTTGAAAATATTTTTATTCAAAAACTGAGAAAATTTTACAAAAAAAGTTCTTTTGTGTTTATTGTGACAAATGCTTCCCTGAGGAGTTATAAATTAATCAAAATCGGTAAAAAATGCAGAAAATGCTAAAATCACCAACTTTGACCCTCTGCCACTAAAAAACTATAAGTGAAAAAAATCTAAAAGAATTCAGGGTAACTTATGGGATGGTTACGAAGCGATTTAGGTGATTATAAAAGAAAAATATTTTTTGACCTCTCGATTCCCCAGAGAACGACCTATATATGAGCATATCCCCAAAACTTTTACATCTACTTGCAACTGACGAAATGGCTTATTTAGCCACAAATAATTATAATTCTGCAAATTTTCATTATTTAGATAGTAAGTAATATTTTTGAAGAGTAGACATTTATATGCTAATTCTCGTAATGGATTTAGAACTTCTAAAAATAAAAAAATGCAATATTTTCTAGTGAAACTTAATAAAATGTCAAGATTTTTAATAATATTTTTTTAAACCGCCGTTAATTAGAACTCTGAAATAAAGGGCATCGATAAGAAGTTACTGTACTACAATATTCACAATTTTTTTAAAGTTGATAGAAACCGATAAGACTTCAAATCGACTTAAATGGTGAATCTTAATTCCATTTTTTGCAATAGGGCTAGATAAAATATGACTAAATCGATATAGATCGATAAGGGTCGATAAAACTCAGTACGAAAAAATTAGAATTGAAATCGATGAAATTTCAAAATCTTGAGTTTATTGATTTCAATTGTAATTTTTCACATTGATTCTTATCGACTTATATTGACTTCTATCGATTTTATCGCATTTTATCAAGTACTAATGCAAAAAGTGAAGTTAAGATTCACCATTGGAATAGAAAGAGATTTAATCGACTTCAATGTAAAAACTTATCGATTTCTATCTACTTCAATCAACTTTTTCCAGCGTGCCACTTCCTATGTGGACACAATAACGTTTAGAATATGGGTCACCGTGTTTTTCAAAATTTGAAATTATAACAAAGTTAACGATCGAAGGAATTCGCCCCTTTTCTAAAATGTTTGATAGTAATATTGATTGTGAGTTTTTATCAAAACAGACGTTCTAAACACTGTCCCGTGTGTGTGCCTCTAAAATTCTTCAAATTGCAGCATTAAAAAATTAATTCTCAAAACGTAATAAAAAAAGACAGATTTAACTGTAGCACAACTATAATACAGTTTGGTTTAACTTTATTGTTGGTGTAATCATAAATTGCCATAATATATTAATGTGCAGAAGCAGGCGCATTACTTTTATTTGCAATATAAAGCTTTTAGAACCTTAGGAGTATAAGTAAAATGGCTGTTTTACATATTTTAATGTATACGAAACACAATGCTATTCTTGTGGGAGAAACGTGCACTTGAGAAAAAATGAGTAACACTGACGAGATCTTATTCTCCAAACGTACAAATGAATATACGGAAAAGTATAGGAGTATAGGCTCGCAATTGGTTTCTGGTAATTTTTTTCATGAAAAATGGCAAAGTTTTAGAAATATGCCCATATATGTATTATTTCAAATGTAATTAATAAGCCAGCAATCAATATTGAGGCTCTAAATAGTTAAAAAAATAACAAATATGTGATACTAATTCGTGGAAAAAGTTATGCATTATTAACAAATTACTTGTTATGATATGAATTAGTTATGAATATGAATACATATTACTAGAAAGTCAAATAATTATTTTTACCGGCCAGTTATAAAATCCAAAAATAAGGCAAAAATACCAAAAAATCCTTTATCGTCAGTTGGTTTTACACCGATAGTCTTACCAAAGTTTGTTGCGGCAAAGCTGATGACACCATCGCATTGTACGGAGAAAATACCTGAATAATGTATGCCATATTTGCAACCAATATTTTTAGATGATATGCACAAATCAAAGATGAAGAGTGGAATCAAGTGAATCAAAGATCAAGGCTTCCCCGTGTGCCTATAGCAGTCTGGTTTTCTGTGGTTATTTTTCATTGAATAGCCGAAAAATATTGGTAGCAAGGGTTGTATATGTTTTCTATGTAGTTTTTCACGTAGAATACGATGGTGCTATCCGTTTTAGCCAAACTTTACCTTCGGTAAAGCGACAGAGATCAAAAATAACTGAAAATAGCTTAAAAAAAAAACAGTTTTCTGCATTTTTCGGCATGGCCCACCACTCCAAAACATCTGAAAAAATTTAGGCACATAAAGTGCACGAATATTTATTTATCCACCGAATTTCACGCCTGAACCGCAATATGGCTCAATTATAGAGCGATTTTGTAGAATACGCTCATATTTTTTCAGATTTTTCCAAAGCAATTATTTTGCTAAAAAAAATTATTTATGAAAAAATCAGATTTTTAGGTGGTGGGGGGAGGGAGTTGAAAATACCGCGAGAGTTCATCATTTTGCATGCCTGAACTGCCAAAATTTTTTGGAATTCTAGGAAGGCTATCTTTTTCACTATTATAATGGGGGGTACCCTTTGCTACATAAAATTTCTAGAGAAGAAGCAAAAGTCCTATTTTTCTTATATCTTAAATATATGTTCAACACATTCCGCATACAGTTTTTAACATAAGTGAATTTCATAAAATAATTGTTCTAAGTATTTGTAAACAAAAAATTTTGTTTTCCAAACGTGAAAAAAAATACAAAAATTTGCTGACATATTAACTCATAATACATTTTTGAGGAAATATAAGAAACATCATTCATACTATTAAATAAAAAAATTTTTTTTTAAAAATTTGTAATATAAGAATGAAAAATATGATTTGCCAACTAAATTTTGGTCCTATTTCATACAAAAAAATCTGTAGATGTGTACTTGTAGAAGTACCTGGAGTTTAATACCTTATGGTAACACTTTTAATAATAAAAAAATATGATCAAGTTTGGTTTACAAATATGTAATTATTTTACAGGGACTTTATCACAAATATGTTTTGCAGGAAGGAACCCTAGCAATAAAAAATTAATGCTGATAACAATTAATATCTGCAGCTACCAGAAGAAAGCCAAAAGAAACGGAAGAAAACAGAAATGAACTGCAGAAAAATGTTGAAATTGAGACAGACAACAGTGATCCTCAATTTTTATCAGTTTTCAACAGTTATCTATGGTTATATACAACAGTTTATTATAAACTGTTTTCTTCTGTTATTCACACTTATGTTCTGTTTTCTGAAAAGCAAGCAATTTTAGTGAAGAATCCAGTACAAAAATAATAGTTTTATTCTGAATAAAAATCAAGAAAATAGTTATATACGGAAGAAAACTGTTTATAAATGATGAAAAAAATTGGAAAATTGTACTACATATACAATTTAATTCTATAATTGAACATAAAAGTTAATAGTTAAGAAAGCTGATATTAACTATTAATAAACAATTTAAAACTGTTTAAAAGTAAAGACAGTTTTAAAGAGAAGTGAAGAAAAATGAGAATTTTTAATTTCTTTATGATTGAAATTTGAACATAACAGTTAAAAACTGAAAACAACTAAAGAAAACTGCAGGTAAGAATGTCAGCAGAAAATTTCTGCAGCTATTTTTATGAAAAGTTCTGAGTAATGAGTATAAAAAAT
The DNA here is from genome assembly GCA_035583055.1 of Torymus tubicola. Taxonomy (NCBI): domain Eukaryota; kingdom Metazoa; phylum Arthropoda; class Insecta; order Hymenoptera; family Torymidae; genus Torymus; species Torymus tubicola. The sequence goes on from JAWWEQ010050522.1 coordinate 9,772, forward strand.
TTCTATAAATTATATTTTTAGCCTTTGTAACATAATAGCATACCCATATACCATTTTTTACCTTTATACAATTTCAAAAAATCATTTCAATAAATGTTAAAAAGTTAAAACAGGTAACTAAAATGTATGCATAACAGCTATACTAAGAGATTTACTTTGTCTTTTTGTTTAATAAAAAATAATTGATTTTCTTTTACGAATGTAGAATATTTTCTGCACAACATTTCTACAGATGATAATTTAAATAAAAATAACTACATTTTTTTCCTATGAATCAATTTCACTAATACTACCAGTTACTCAATATCTGATTGAATAATAATGTGACGAAAATAATAAGCAAAAACATTAATAACATATTACACTATACTATATAAGTATGACAACAAACTATGCAACTTTGCCAAATCAAATATCAAATGATAATTTTTAAAATGTAGAAAGAAAAAAATAAGTTGTTACAGTTTTTACTCAAAAACTCAATTTTGTTTAACATTTATTTTTCAAACAATAATATTTACGTGATAAAATATAGGCAATTATATTTCAAATAAATTTCTTCTATTCTACGTATATCAGAATTGGAAAATTCCATGATGATTTTATTGCCTCATGACAAAAGCTTATGTGATTAAAAAAATTTTTGCAAACTATTGAAATATGGAAAATTTGAATATTTCATTTTCTCTAGCTACTGTACAATAGTCTTAAAGCTAAGTTATTGATATTTTTTATATTGTATAATATAATCTATATTATTCCTTCTAACTACAAATTTATATAAATAAAATTAAAATTAAGTTAATCAAAATAAAAAGATTAATCTTACATATTTTTTGGAAGAATTTCCAAAAAACTTCAAATGATTTTCTATACTTTCAAAAAAACTGAAATTCTTAATTATTTTTTTACTTTGAAATTTTAAATTTATTGTTTTATGAAAACTATGACATGATATTAAATATTTCAAACTCGGCATCAAAAAATATATATTTTTAGCACTTGGAGATACCATCAAAATTTTGTTGCAGTAAAGCGAATTCATTTGCAAAAGAAAAAGTATAAAAAATATTTTATATTTTCGTTACTATATTTTGTATTATAGAAGTCAATGTGTTAGGTTAGGTAACATAACATTGGCAAAATTTTAAATTAAAAAATTTCCACAGACTACACTCAACTAGATTCCTTTTTTTGAAAAATTGCATAGAATGTATAAGTTCAGTGATTACTTCTTAGTTTTGAAATTTAAAATAAAAAAGAATCTTCAGCTGTGTGAGCAGAGAATATAGAATATATTATTATTAAGTATAGAAGGTCGGATCGGGGGTTTTTGTGAAGCCAAAACAAGCGTTAGTTCGACCCTCCATAAGGCAGGCGGCGCTACAATTGAGGTATGCTTAAACATAGGCAAACGTAGCGTCGCCTGACTTATGGAGGACTGTATTAACGCTTATTTTTGGCTTCACGAAAACCCCTGATCCGACCTTCTAATTTCTATATTTAATAATAATATATTTTATATTCTCTGGTGTAATATTCCTAGATTCCTAGTCAGTACTCAGGGGACTGTCTACATATGTCTTCTGTGTGTTCTGTTTGTTCCCTCCTTCCTTTCTGTGTTATACGGAACAAAAGTAGAGTAAACAGTCTATCGCATTCGTAATTCATGGTACATTGTGATGGGCAAATCTTCAGTTCA
>JAWWEQ010050523.1:0-11472 GCA_035583055.1 Torymus tubicola
ATAACAATTGTTAAAAGAAAAAGAACATGTTCTTGAACATTACATAATCATACATTTATACACTTATATTTTTATACGTCTTAAGCTTGGTAGTGGTTCGATTTACTTCAAGTATGTTAGCTGCTAGTCGTTTTTGGTGTTCGACTAGTCTACCCTTATATCATTTATAGTGCATTTTTATCTCTTCTTTGACAGCTGCGATATTTAAGTTTTTCCTTATGATACCGTTTGTTACGTACCAGGGAGCATTTACGAGGTTTCTCAGTGTTTTTGATTAAAATCTTTCAATGATTTCGATGTTGGATGATGATGCAGTTCCTCATAGCTGTATTTCGTAGGTCGATATTGGTTTAAGTATGCTTTTGTATATAAGTATTTTATTTTCAAGCAAAAGCTTTGATTTATTTCCTAACAATCAGTACATATTTCTTGCTTTAAGATTTAGTTGTTTACGTTTCGTCCATATATGCTTTCTCCATGTCAGGCTACGGTCCAGGTGCATTCCCAGATATTTAACTTCGTCGTTTTGAGGTATATTGGTATCATTTAGCAATACTGGAGGACACGTTCTTTTACGCAGTGTAAATGTAACATGGGTAGATTTAGTTTCATTAACTTTTATTCTCCATTGTTTCAGCCAAATGCTAATTTTTTCAAGATATTTTTGCAGTTTTTCAGAGGCAACCTCTGGTCTTGTGTCACTTGAGAGAATTGCTGTGTCATCTGCATATGTAGCCATAGTGATTTCTTTCATTGTGGGTATATCAGCAGTGTATAACAAGTATAAAGTGGGTCCTAACACGCTTCCTTGCGGTACTCCAGCGTTTATGGGAAATAAATTTGTGGTTAATGTTTCATTAATCTTGATTTGGAACGTTCTGCCTGTTAAATATGATTTTAACAGCTCAGAAGACAAAATTAAGATTGTTTAATTTCAAGTACATACTACAGGTGTGTTAAATAAACCCGAGTCATATGACACGTTGACGGGCTCTCGCATTATTAGTTGTATTGTATCCAAGGAAGACACGAGATATCTCTTCACTGCAAGAACACAACATAGTCATTGCTGCACGAGGTCTAGTCAGGCTGCCTCATGGTAACTTTTCTTGAAGCGAAGGCCACTCACTATCCTTTTGGAAACATATAGTACACCACCTGTATCTTGCCATCCATAAACCATAAGGGAAGGAAAGGCCATATTCGAATATTGTATGGGATGAATTAGAGTACCTAAGGCCCATCCGCTCTCTTCAGCAGCCGACAACCCTTGCAGATCCGAAACCATAAAGGAAAACCATACCACAAAGCATCAATCGATCCACGTAGGCAGAGGAGAAGCCAAAGGGCTACACTTATCTGTTGAAGATTATAGTGTCCGTTCATCCCAGATCAGCTTTTGTTTTGCCAGATGTGATACCATCCGTCTGCTCCGTGAGTCCAAGGGCTCCGCCAATAACGCGCGTATTTTCGTAGTTGCGAGGGCGCGCGTTCCGCGTTACATTAATTTTAATAGAACGAAGAAATCAAGATTGAATTTCAAATAATAACGTTATATCATTTCATTACTAGACAAATATAGGTACACATGTATACGTGCACAAGTATACATACGTTCTATACACATAGGGACTAATATCATAAGTAAACCCGGTATTGGGATAGAAGTTATAATAAAACATTAAAAATAATAAATTCTGTTATTATTCTGAATTATCGATAACCTTTTACAAACTTTTCCTTTTTCTCTGAATTCTTCATATAACTTTATACGTATGGGAGTATAAGGTTGAAATAAGAGCACAGATAAGGTACCAGCGTGACGAGGATGATAGATGCCCCGAGAGCGTCAACCGATAAAACGATAGTTTGAAAGAATTATCGCATTTATGTGAGCGCCATTAATTGTTTTGGCTCTCACGTAACAAATACGTAACTCATTTATTTATTTGCGCAATTAGGAAAAATAATATTTAATCCATTTTTTATTATTTTCTGAATTTCGATGATAAAATTATACTTGAAAAAACACAATTTCTCCCTCTAAAAAATAAGGGATGCAACCCTTAATATTCAAAAAACTATGATTTTCTTGTATTTTTTATTGGAAACTTTTTCAGATTTTTTTCAAAAAATCATCAAAACATTAAATGTGATTTTAAACCTTCTAAAGAACTTCACTGCCGATGAAAAAAATAATTTCGTGAATGTTACATTGACGACTACTGTATAATATAGTTTTGGAAATTTTTTGAATTTCTCAGTTCGGGTAGTTCCGTTGTCAGATAAAATCAAAAGAGGAAAGAACATTGTTACGTTCCCTCGCACCTAGATTTTGGTCTCGTAAAGATTTAATCGAAAAATTAGGTTGTACGGAATGGGAAGCAAAAAAAAATACAAACACAAAATACTGAGGGAAGTATTTTGACGATACCAATAAAGAATAAAGAAAGAGTTTCCCAGTGAAACTAAAAAGCTGATAAAAAACTTTTATGAGCGTGACGATATCAGTAAATTATTGCCTGGAATAAAAGACTTTATTTCAATAAAGGAAACTACTGGTGAACACTCCCACGTTCAAAAAAGATTACTTCTCGGTAATATGAATGATGTTTATATTTTATTTAAAACTGAATATCCAAATGTTAAGATAGGCTATACAAAGTTCACGCAATTAAAACCACTACACTGAGTGCTGGCTGGAAATAGTGGAACACATAATGTATGTATATGCGTACATCTTGAAAATGTGAAACTTATGCTAGACGCAATAAGTTTAAAATATTTCACAAGGAGTAGTGATTCACCCTTAGAAAATTATGAAGATTGTATAAATAAAATTGTATGTAGTCAACCAACTAAATGATAAATGTTTCTTGGGTGACTGCTTGGATTGCGCAACTAATTTTTCAAAGCTTGAAGAAATAATAACCGAAAGTTTTAAAAATCATGCCATTCACGAAATTAAATATGAATCACGGAAGCGAAAATATCGCTGCTCAATTATCCTTGATACAGTACCAATTATTAACTTTCTCGAAACATTAAAAAATCGAATAATTAAATTAAAAACGCACGATTTTTTGCTAAAAAACAAGCGCTTTTTGTTATAAAATTAAAAGAAAATCTTGAAGATGGAGAGACTGTAATTTGTTTTGATTTTGCTGAAAATTACGCTTTTATTATACATAATTCAGCCCAATCGTTTCATTGGAATAATAATCAAGCGACTATTTATAGTTATAGTGTATTATAGAGAAAATGATGAACTTAAACACAAAAGTGTAGCTATTATTTCTGACAACTTAAATCATGATACTGTTTAGGTATATAAATATCAAAAGATTATTATAAAATATTTCAAAAGTAATCGCAACTCAAAAAAGTTTATGATGTAACTGACGGAGTAGCACAAAATTTTAAAAACAAGAGTAATTTTCATAATCTTTTTTATCATAAAAACGATTTCAAAATAAAAGCTGAATGGAATCTTTTTGTCACTGCACATGGCAAAAGTGGTTGCGATGGCATAGGTGAAAATTTGAAAAGAGGAGTCCGTACATCTAAAATACATAAAAATATTATAAATATAACTAATTATTGTTCAAAAAAATTAAATCCAGATCCCTAAGCCCATATTAATGAAAGCTATGATTTTTTCAAAAAATAAAGTTTGCCGTAAACTTTCTCAGGCACCACTGGATGGATTTTCATGGGGTAGAGCTTAAAATACTAATTTTACATTCAACTCTATGCCAAAGCTCAAGTTTTTGGAATTTTTTTCTCTAAGTATATTTGTAATACAAAAAACCATTTTTTTTGTTAATTTTTTGAGTTGTTATGGTTTTTTGCACTAAAAACATACTTAGAGAAAACATTTCAAAAAACTGGAGATTAGGTGCAGAGTTGAATGTAAAACGAGTATTTTAAGCTTTACCCCATGAAGATCCATCAAGTGGTGCCTGAGAAAGTCTACGCCAAAGATTAAAAAATGATGTTTTGAGTAAACCGCCTTTAATCTTCATGTTAATAAAATCACTGAAATGAATTATTTTTATCTCCCCAATTTTTTCTCCTTCCTGAAACATATAAAATACATATAGTTAGTAAATATTTTATGCAATTTCAAAAAAAAATCTTACTTACCATGTTCTGTATCAGCACGTACGGACTCAAGCTGTCAAACAGTACAGGCAGTATTAACAAGTTAAGCATCTTTAATACATTGATGTAACTTGGAAAAGACTGGTTAAAAAGGTACAAATTCCTGTAAAAAATAATTATTTTAAATCAGTTGATACAATAAAATAAGCTGCTGCAATTAAAATATTAAGAAAATCACAAGAAATATACACATAAAAAGAAAATAGTAATTCAAAATTTACTCTAATACTATGAAAACAAATCATATAAAGAAGAATAAAAAATATTTAATATATTGAATATCCGAAGAAAATTTTAATTACTACAACAGAAATTTAATGTTAATTATAAAAAATGCTTGACTGTCAAAAGAAAGTAATAAATTTTTAGTTAGTAAAGAAAAAAGTTCTAAATATGTAACTTACTACATAAGAGTTATCGCAACTAATGGTACGTACAGCTTGTACAACTCTTAGGGTATAGTCCGTTATTACGGCGCCGTCGGTCGCGCCGTTCCGAAATACGGCATGCCGTCTTGCCGCTGCGTTGTCGACAAAACTGATTTCAGAACATTCCGAAATCTTAAATAAAAAACGGAACGCGTTGTAGGTGTCAGGATGTATCGTATGCGTCGTCTAGGTATTCAGGGTGGCCGTGTTAAAATGCAATAGCGACCATTTATAAGTAGTATCCCATTAGTGATTAAATACATTTTTCTTTCAATAATGTCCATGATCAACGATACAAACCAAACTAGATAGATTGTTTGTGCTACGCCAGTCGACTTGCGTGTTGTTACCCTGCTAAGTGCCGGGTAAGACGCATTGGATACATCCCGACACGTAGACACAAAAACTACGGAGTGCACTCCCTAGATTCCGTAAACTATTGCAACACGCTCAGTTTTTTATTAATTTCTAAATTTTTATTTTTAAAAATTGATTTCGGAACGCTCCGTTTTATATTTGCCGGCAAAAGGTTTCGGAACGTTCCGAAATTGTTCCGTTTTCGATCAAACGGCGCCGTGATCGCCGTAATAACGGACTATACCCTTAATCTTTCAGATGATTTTAACATTTTTCATGATAATTAGTCCGTCTGAATGACTTCTTGATGTAGCCCCTTCCAGTAGCTATCTGAATCTAACAAGAATTTCTGTAACTCTGAAAAATACATTTCCACAAAGTATCTATACTTTATAGAAATTTTATATTTATTAAGTAAATTTATACTTATCTAATATATATCCATTTGGTTGAAGGTTTCGGTGAACACAAGGTACAACTTGGCTGAATGTATACGTCAATACAACTTATAATCTTAAATACATGACACATCCAAAGTAAAAACATGTGAACGCACAGAGCAGCCGACACTGACAGTTGACTGTGAGGCAGCGATCACAGCGCATGTTCGTGACGCCTTGCAGCGGCGTCTTGCACACTTTTTACTAACTCGTTCGCGCTCGAACGCCCGATTTAAGTTCGCGAATTTCATTTAAAGTTTTCGTATGTGTTTAAATTACGTATATATGTATAAAATATATTAACATTAAATAAATCAACGTATTTTCTCAGTTTGATATCTAATCAAAACGCTTTTTTGTAGTAATTTTTTGTACAAAATTAATTAAAAAATTATTTTTATAAATTGTAAATAAACATTTTAAAGTATTAGGTTTCTTTCTTTTAACCGTAAAATTGATTGTAAGAAATTGGTTCTTGACGTGGCTTCCATTTGCGTGATAAGACCCATAATTGGTTGAAACTGGTGGCACGTTCCTATAGAAGTTTATTGACAGTTTTGCTTATATCTTCGGTAATTTGTCTAAAAATGTCACTCAAACTTTTTTTACAAGTTTAGAATAATATATAGAATCGAAAAGTCAAATAAAAAAAATATTGATTTTTTTCCACATTTATAGGTGTAAAACCCCCTTAACAATAAATATAGCGCCCAATCAACCAAATTTTTATTTATTTATGAATTTTTTTTTCTCTGAACACTATATTAGTTATTTACAATAAATTTTTTTAAAAACGTTAACTTAATTTGGAAATAATAAAGAAGTCTGTTTTGGGGCTTCCTGCGAAATATGGCGCCAAACACGTCAGCCACCTCAAAAAGAAAAATTTCAAGAAATGGAAAATCAGATTAAAAAATGATGAGACATTTTAAATTTAAATTTAGATTTAATGCTTCAAAATACATAAAAATATAATTCTGCAGTCATGTAGCCTTCCAAAGCGTAATTTTCTCTATATTTATTTTAAACTAGTAATTTTCTCTATATTTATTTTAAACTAGGGGGGCTGTGCCCCCTACGTGCTTCTCTACGCTCGACACGTAACCCCCCCCCCCCGGTCCTCGCTTCGCTCGTCGCATGTAAAAACTTCGTTTTTACATTATAGGCACAACAGCATTACTCAACAGTGCCTTCTGATTTCGTTATTTTGCAAGTTTTTTTTATTAATACTTACTATGGCTTTACTTTATGCAGAATGTTAATTTAAAAAATTAATTAATTTTTTTAATTCTATGTGTTAAAAAATTTAAATTTCTGTGGATTCCAGACATTTCAAATGCCTTTTATAAGTTAAGTTGCAGGAAATCAATTTTATATCAGCATGTAAAATCGTAAAAAGTTTTATTTTTAATACACCCACATATTTTCTACCTATATCAATTTTATATAAAATCAAATCCTGATAAGAAGAGCGAAAATCATCTATTTCTATCCATTTTAAATATTTAAAAACGCGTTTACGGATTTAACTTATGCAAAAAAATGTTTGTTTTTATTTTCGTGTTAAAGCTAATTTTGTTGTATGAGAGCAAAAAAACGATAATTTTCGGTAATTTTGATATTTAATAAATAAATAAATAAAATACATTCTTATATCATATAAAATTTTTTAAAAAATGACCAGATCGTCGAATTTTCCGACAGTTAATCTGGAAACTCGATTACATACAAACGTACAAACTTAAGTACATTTTAAAATCATTTCCACACATTTATTCTTTATTTGAAATTAACGTTAATATTATATAGAAGTACTGATTATATTTAAAAAGCCGTATAGTATATATAGCCAAAGCCGGCTCGCCTAGCAGTTGTCTTCCGCTGTCACTGCGACTGTTGGGCACCCCTTCTCACTCCCCTGGCCTTCGTTTACTCACGGTCTCTCTCTCGCTCGCGCGCGCTCTCATATGTGCGCAGCGCAAACGGTTTTCGACGCCGTGTCGATCGGCGCTGTCTGCTGATACGTTATGGTAGCTGATCTAGTGCATATGAGGATTGTCAGCTTCCGACTATGAAGTCCTATTCGAGTTTCACCTTCAATTTTCATCGTTGTGCAGTGCATAGTGAATTTGTTCCTCTTTTTCTTTCGCCCATGTAAGTACGGGGCGCGACCGCGCAGCAGTTATTGACGCCGCGTTTTTTAAGTGCTACATCGATGAAAGTACATGTGCTGGGTGATCATCCCAGCTGCTCTGGTGCATGTGAGGATGTTCTGCTACCGTCCACGAGATCGACTAGAGTTCACAACTGTTGAGTAAATACATTCATCGACCGTAATTTACGAAAAAAGCTTTCGCAAGCTTGGCTTGAGTAAAGCCATGGTAAAAATAAATGTACTGTTTTTTCTCTTAATAATTTTGAAATAACATTTCTTAGTCCGTGCGCATTTATTTCCATGCAAACATATGCATTTAAAGTTATAAAATTATTAGTTAGTGAATAACTAGATTTTTTCAACCAAGTTTGCCAAAATCTCAATACAAAAATACAAAACCATGCTTCGTATAAACGCGATGACAGTTCGAGATTTTTATTTCAAAAAGCATCCATGAATAAATTTATAATTTTTAAGTAAAGTACAGTTCCTTTACTCCCAGGGATTTCCTTAATAAGTATATTTATGATTTTGTCGTCACTAATTTTTTCAACCGACGAATAATTCATTTTATCTTTTAAAGATAAATCTTTCAAATTAAGACAAAATTTATCTTTCGATAATGTATTTATGATTGTGAGTAAATGATTTGCCGGAGCTAAATAATTACCAAAAGGTAAAATTATAGACGTTTTTAGAAAACGCTTTCTTAACTTAGCTCCTGTGCAGTATCTTGCATGACTACAAAGTTTTCAGAATCGAAATTAGCACAAAAGTATCTAAGCTTTCTTTTGTCCGCTACACAAGTTTGTAATTTCGCGTGTAAACGCATTGCTTTTAAAGTCGCGTATCTCCGTCAGAAGAAATACCTAGTACACTAATTCCTTCTGCGTTAAAGCAATCTAATATGAAATTCCAACATTTAGTCACATCTGTATGCGTAAATTAATGTCAGTACCAAATAGACATAACAAAATGAGGGTCCCCTTTCATGTAAAGGTTGTGCAATAATAACATATATTAACTTAGCTACAGAGCCATTCTTAAAACTTTCTTCAATTTTGTTTATCGAGGTCGCACTATAGGTGTTAGGAATAGGCATTCCATTCACATCGAAAGGGAGAACGAATCCAATAAGTTGGTTTGTTCACTTGTCGTATTGAATGCGACCAGTAATTCTAGTAGCATCTTCACTAAGCCATACAACTAACGGTAAATTTCTAGATATTAAAAACTCTTAACTCTTTCGTTCTGCATTGGCCTTACTTTATAGCATAATTATACTGATTAATAGTTCGACTTACCGTTGTCAAGGATGGTAGTGGCAAATTTGTGTATAATGTTTCATAAAGTAATCTGCCTCCAATTGTATATAAATAAGTTGCAAAAAGTTTTAATGCATTATCATAGCTATTACCGCTTGTTTTTCTATTAGAATTAACGATTGCATTATCATGTAATTTGTTTAAAAAAGGTTTAAAATTATCATTATCCATATTTTTTGCTCGTTACCATTTTGCTCTAAAAAATATTTTAATTTTTTTCTTAAATCTCTGTTATCATTGATTTGCTTCTGTAATTCGTCATGAATAGGAAAATAAGCGATAATACGGGGTTGATTTGAAATGAGGGACGAATACATTTTTTTCATGCGGCGTTCAGTTTTAATGAAATTTTGACTAATAGATCGGATATTTTTTAAATTACTTACCGAAGGATTCATCCGATTATAATCCTTCTGCTTTAGTATTCCCCCTGATTATCTTGCAGTATGTCTAACGATGCTTGTATCACAGTAGACGTTGTAGTTAAATTTGAACTATTAGCAGAAGATGACGGCTGTATCAACGTTGATGTTGAGGTTAAAATTGCTTGACTACTTAACGCAACCTGTGGACTTTCTTCTACAAGGTAACACGGTGAATATGTTTATGTAGAATGGTTACTATAGGATATAGAACCATTAGTGTCATTAGACGTGTCGCTATGTATTGAAGTCACGTGTCTTTCACTAATAGGAAGAACGATCTCCCCAATATTATGTTTTATTTTTTTCTGCAATACGTTCATATACATATTTTGTTAATTTTTCTTTGGCAGAACTGTGCAGTTTTGTTTTACGACTTACACTTTCATATTTTATTATTTGTTGTCTAAAGTTAGAAATTACCCATCTTGAGTCTTTAGTATCGACGTCACCACATTTCTTGAGTTTCGTTACATCTAAACAAATAGGACACGTTATATTAGCGTTATATGTAAATGATTTTGGTAAATTTTTATCTTCATAAATTTCAGCAACTGAAATTTTAATTTCAATCTTGTCAAAAAGGTTTTTTTTCTCTTGAGTATTTATTTCAATCAAAATCGATTTTTCAACAGCTTTTCTTACGATTTTAAGTAAATTTTTATGTTCTTCTGCAATATCCAACGTCAATGATGGATTTATTTTTGGCTTTGTTGTCGAAAAACAAATCTTATTACGTTTAGTTTCTTCTGAAATAGTTTCTAAATTCCAGAATTTGTCTCCTAGATTGTTGACCACTTCAACTAAATTTTTTATCAAAAATTTATCACCCATCGCAAAAGAAAATTTTTCTGGCTTTTTATGATACTGGCCGTAAAAATCTTTGAGATTACTACCATCATCTAAAAAATGTATCATTTCTTCACGAACATAAATTTCTATTCCTTTAAAGCTTCGTCAGTTATACATTTGAATGCTATGCGATTATCAAGATGTATCATGTTAAAGATATTTTTTATATAAATAGAAACAATTACTTTTTGATTAGATTCTAAAATATTCCAAAAATGTGTTGAAGTGTCATTTGAAATAATTTTTGCAGTATCCATAACCATTTTCGGTTCGGCGTTTGAACTTGCAGCGGGTAGAGATAGTGAATTCAAATTATCTTCCATCTTTTCGTAAGCTGTAAAACATCTGAAAATTTTAGTCAAAATATGTTAATTTAAAAAGAATCGTTTCTATCAATAAGTATTTTTTTATAACCTTACATGTAACATATCTATGTTATAAAATAATCTTTCAAAAATAAAAAAAATCATAAACATATATATACTTGTATACGCGCGCCACACCTCGAGTTCGCAATACGTATATCTGCGTGTATGCATATATACCCACACTCCATATTGTAAGGTAAATAAAAGCAACTAACAGCATCAGCTGCTGTTAGTCGCTCTCTGGCTATCTCCAGAGCAGATATGCCTACCCGGGGACAAGTGGTTGGTTGAAGAGGGCCTAAGCAACCCATGTAACACCCCTCTGATAACCCACCGTTCCTAAAAATACCTAAACAAGATAGCACTTGTGATGGGAGCACTGCGAGCTCCCAGTGCTACACTCTTGCCCGCACTGGTCACACTGGTAGAAGAGGCGTATCCCTGCTGGAGAGCCCTGAAGAAACAGCATCACCGCCAGGACCCTTCCATGTGCCCTGACAAGTCGAAGAGTGAAGGAGGCGAAGGGCTTGAATCCTAGAAAAGAGAGAAACTATTAGTATCATAGAAGACATTTATTACCTGAGGAATATTGAGGGCATACATATGATAAAATTGAACTCCTGGTGAAGGTGACGAGGCTGGATCACAGGTAATGCTGCCTGAACAGGCTCGACGCCACTGTTCGAGCTCAGTCTTGCTGTTTCCTGCACCTGCAAAATATGAAAAACAATATAATAGCTGGATGAGACATCAATTCAAGGAAAGGCACTTACCTTGTTCTGAGGCAGAAACCAAGGTGACACCTCCATCTGAAGCACACATCACTCATGCATGGGAGACTGGCTGCTTGGAGACACCTACGCTGGCATCTGCTACTTGAGCCGTGCAACGAAAATAACAAGAAACATTAGCATCATTACTAGAGAAAAGTAATATGAGGCCACTGATCTCACCTAGATGT
>JAWWEQ010050524.1:0-11472 GCA_035583055.1 Torymus tubicola
TATATATACAAAAGTAACAAAATATTGCAAAAATGGATCTTCAAACGATAACTATTGAATATTTAAGGCCCAGTTGACATACCTCTAATACTGCACGCTCTTTATCTCATTCTTCTCACTCCTCCCAGCCTCAATCGCAGTCCTCCTTCCGCCATCCATCTAATAAACAGTAATCTATTAACCCTCCTGAACCCTCTGCTTCACAACCTATTATCCCTGACGCCCAATATGATACTTCTCTACTCTCCTTTCCTCTCTCTCTCTCCCTCCACCCACCTCCTCCAGTCCCACCTCCCTTCCCAAAAAATTTTCAATGTCTAATGCCCCTCAGCCCACCGCTCTCATTCTCCTTAACCTCATTCAGAACTCCATTTTTCCTATTCTCTTATCCCTAGGTCTATCTGAAGAAGTTAATCGCATCAATGAAACCCTTATCCTCCTCTCTCACCCATCCTCTAATATGGATCCTCCACCTCCTCAGATTAACGGCCCTCGTATTCTCCAGTGGAATTGCCGGTCCTTTTTCCAACGAAAACATTTTCTTCAAGTTCTCTCCCATAATTATGATATATTTCTTCTTTGCGAAACATAGCTTCGTCCCACTGATTACTCCGCTTTAAGTGGCTATACTATCATTCGTCGGGATAGATCTGGCGACGAGCGCAGCGGTGGCATCGCCATTTGCCTTCGCAACTCTTTTCAGTTCTCCCAAGTGCATGTTTATAACTCTCCCCATAACCTTGAATATGTCGCTGTCTCTGCCCAATCTCCACAAGGAGAACTTCTAATTTCAGTTTATCGACCCCCTTCCGCCACCTCATCCTCAATCCACTTTGACAACCTTATAAAATCAATTTCCCCGTTCAGGTCTGTGCTCATCGCAGGTGATTTTAATTGTCACCGCCTGGGACAGCAACCACAGCTGTACTGTAGGTGACTCCCTCTTCAATTCCTTCACTGATAACGACCTCCTTGTTATCAATACCGGCTCCACCACCCGCTTTAACTCTTCCAACCCCGCTAACTCCTCCTGCATCGATCTCGCCTTTGCTTCTCCTCAACTTTACCCTCTATGCACATGGTCAGTTGCCGATGACAACTTCCTCTCCGACCACTTCCCCATCATTCTCGAACTTGGTATCCCTATTAAATCTTGCTCTTTCTCCTCTCATCGCCCTAACTATAACAAAATCTTTGACGAGAAGTGAATGACCTTCACCTTTCTCTAAAAAATTTCATCTTCCCCAACATACCCATTCAATTACCCGCTAACTCTAATTCTTCCTTTTCGGCCGTTCCTGAGTACACCTGCCTTACTTCCACTATCCTTGAAGCTCTCCCTCCGGGAATTCTCGTGGGCCAAAACCTTCAGAACCTCCCTGGTGGAATGATGAGTGCAAGGAGGCTGAAGCCAAAAGGAAGGCGGCTCGTCGTAATTTTAGGATTAATCGTAATGACCTTTAAACGTGTCAAAAAACCTCTTTCCGCGATGTTTGTGCTTGTCTTTCACCTTTCACAAGACCTTCTATCTTCTGGAATGCGATTAAACGTTTTCGGTATAGGAATCTAGGTCCCCCTAGTGACCCTGCCAATTCAGCTAACAGCTACAAACAGTTTGATCTCATTCCATCAATATGCCCCCCCCCCCTCCTGCTTTTTTCCAAACTTTCCTTCAACTTTCCGGCCCGATCCGGTTGCTCACAGTATTTTCTCCAAACCCTTTTTCTTTTCTGAATTCCCAAAGGCAATTTCGGCAAATTTCACCCTATCTCTCTAGCGCAATCTCTTCTCAAACTCTGTGAGAGAATGATCCACCGCCGTCTTACATGGTGGATTGAACATTTTCAAATCCTTCCGTCCTTTCAATTTGACTTTCGTAAACGCAAATCCTGCCTAGACAATCTCTCCATTCTCACTTCCACTGTCTACTCTAGTTTTCTCAACAACGGTTTCACTGTCGCCCTTTTCCTCGACATCAAAGGCGCCTTCGACAATGTCGACCCAAGTATCCTTTGCGACATCCTACGTGACCTCGGCCTTCCTTGGAACGTTTGTAAATTCATTTACAATCTCACTTCCAATAGGTCAGTCTTTTTCAAAATTTTCGGGGAAACTTACGGCTCCTACAGCTCTTTTCTAGGCCTTCCACAAGGCTGCATCCTCAGCCCCCTCCTCTATACTATCTTCACTCTTGCAATACGTAAACACCTTCTCGCGAATTCTAACTATCTCTCTTTTGCCGACGACATTGCCCTGCATGCCTCTTCTTCTAACTTACAAGAATGTCTTTCCATAATTGAATCTAGTGCACGCACACTTTCTGCCTATCTCCTTTCCTTGGGTCTGTCTGTGGCTCCAGAGAAAACAAAACTAGTTGTTTTTACCAGGAAAAACACAGACCTCTCAAATATTTCTATTTCTCTCAACGATATTTCTATTCCAGCGTCACCCTCCGCCTCTTTCCTTGGTGTCACCTTCGATTCCAAACTATCTTGGACCCCTCACCTTCGTTCCCTTATTCCAAAAGTTATCCCTCATGTCCATATGATCCGCTCCCTTTCCGGCACCTGGTGGGGAGGCCACCCACAATCCTTACTGCAAATCTATAAAGCATTCGTCCTTGGCACTTTTGATTACGGCTCCATCTGTCTTCTTCCCAAGGACCGCTTTCACTTTCTCCGCCTTGAAGTTCTCCAACGACGAGCCCTAAGGGCTACCCTCGGCCTCCGCAATTCTACCCCAAATAGAATAGTTTATGCCGAATCTTGCGAATCTCTTCTCTCTATTAGGCAAAAAAAGCTTGCTTCTAAATTCATTCTTAACGCCTTCGCCATTTCCGACAACCCCACTCTCTTCGCTCTTAAAACCTTGTTTGACCTTCTCAACGGTACCGACAAGCTTAATCTCTTTAATCTCCCTATTCTTAGAGCCTTTGCTCACTTCAAGCGCTATGCTAACATTCTTTTCTCCTCTCCTGTTCTCCAATGCTATACCTATTCTCTTGAATCCCAAGAACTCTCCCGTAAGATCATTCTGGATAAAGGTCGCGCCATCCAGAAAGCTCAAATTCCCAAACTTCATTTCTGCAAACTTCCCCTCCTTTTACACTGACGGCTAAATTTTCCTTACAAGTCCGAATCTCGTCAAATAGCTTCCATTTTCACTGCCGAAGTTCTAGCCATCCAATTAGCACTAGAAAAAAGCCTCTCCTCCCAATTACCCAAATCAGTTATCTTCACAGACTCTCTCAGCGTCCTTCAAGCGATTTCTCACCCCGCCGATTTCATTTCTTCTCACCTTCCAGCAATTTTCAAAATAAAAAACCTTCTCCTCATTCTTCAAAATAAGAACTGTAACGTTACCCTTGCTTGGATTTCCAGTTATTTGGGAAACCCAGGTAATGAGAAAGTTGACTCTCTAGCCAAAGAAGCGGCCAGCGTAGGCTCTCTTCTTCAATACCCCCTTCCCCCATCGGATCTGTTCCCCTCTGCCAACTCTATCGTCTTCTCCGATTTTGATCGCTTCCTTCGTAATTACCGTCCCAATACTGGCTCCCTTTATTTTTCCCAGTACTATTCTCCCTCCCGCACACCCTGATTTCACTCCTCCGGCCTCGAGCGACGAGAAATTACCACCTTCTCTCGTATGAGGAGCAACCATTATAGCCTCGCGTTCAGCCTTCATCGCAAAAATCTCCTCGACACTTCCCAATGCTCCACCTGTCTTGTAGACGAAGATCTCAATCACATTTTCTGGTCCTATCCTAAATACGACAAACAGCGTTCCACTCTCCTCAAAGACCTCGCAGATCTCAAGCTCTATCCCCCCTTTACCATCTCATCTTTCTTACATTCTCCTACTCGTAGCTACACTAGCATATTCATTAGCTTTCTCTCCGACTGTAACCTTTTCATATAAATTCTCACATTGTCCCAATTTAAAATTTCTTTCTTTCCATTCACCTTTATTTCTTCCTCTCATGACCCTATCGACTCGCTGGAGTTCATCTTCCGGTTCTGCGGGATATCTCTCTTGTCCCGCCTTAAAGGGGACCCTGGCTTCCCCCTTGAATGGCCCGGGCCACGTCTGGAGGGTTGCTTGGGCGCTCATTGTCTGTTCCAGAGTCGTCGTCGGTGGAGCTCCCATTTGAACTTCCCTCCATACTCATTTCAGTATTACCAACAGTTTCGTTGATGGCCGTACATTTTTCAATGGTGCCACCCTAACACACAAAGAAGAAGAATTCGATCCATTCGGATACGAACCATTCAAAACACAGACCAAGTCGTCTATCTGCGACCCCGAGGAGTTCGAAAAATAGTGAAGCTCCTCGTCAATAATAAAGAACCATTTTACGGTTAAAACCTTTTCTTTTCTGTTACAGATGTTCTCGCTAGGATTACTATTAGTATATCTCGTTCTAGCGATCGCAGACACGATGCCCTGCAATGTCACGCCCATCTCCACGCCGATACTGCGGGAGGAGTTGTTTCAAGCAAGACTCTATCACGAGGTATGGTCCACGGTATACTTCGTGGACTTGCAAGACCTCTTGAAGGACGAGAATCAGCTCAAGACACAGCTGAGTCTACTCACAAACCAGTGGAATAAAATCGAATATTGTAATTATAAGAATACATTGCATACCCTTACCATTAGGCATCATAAAATTAAAAGTAAGATAGCGTTAAGCGAGGACTAATTAACGCAGTAGGTTCAGTTAGTAAATTCTTATTCGGCACTATGTCCGCTGACGACGCAGAAACAATAAATAAACAAATCGATGAGGTCTATAACACCACTGCGAACATAGCGCGACTAACGAATAACCAAACCGCTATTATTAGAAGCTCCTTGCGACAATTCGAAAATGTGACGGTCATTCACAACAAAAATTTATTAGCATTCAGAGATATTGTAAAAAATGGCAATTCTATAATTACACAAAGCGTTTTTAATAATAACTTAATGGCATCCATCGCGGATTTAGAACTTTGCTTTGACAATCTCTTAGAAAAGGTAAATCTTGTTTATGATTCAATAAATGATGGTAAACTCGGAATAGTCTCCCCCAGATTAGTATCACCTCGGGATTTTATACATAGTCTCGATGTCATACGTGCTCAGTTATCCTTTAAGGAATTGCCATTTTCCCTCGATGAACGAAATTATATGTTACATATGCAAATAAGTAAAATAGCTATTATTGTATCGCGCGGGAAGCTCGTTTACCGAGTCAACACCCCAATACCCACCGGACCTCTTTATAAGGTCTGTAGGTTCATACCGATACCCATATTGGGATGGATACAATATTATATATTCGAAAACATTACGCCAAAACCATAGCAATTAACACTGACGAGACTGAATATACAATAATCGATGAAAACTCTTGTATAAAAGTACAGGATACGAATATATGCGAAATCGAGTCCCCTATCCATAGACTAAACACAGAAGAAAGTTGTTATTCACATCTACTCAGGGACCGACAGGATAAGGGATGTGTTAGAAAGTATTTCGCCCCATCCAATAACTTCGTTCTCTCTTTAAGTAACGGCTTTAGTTGGTTTATTCCTCTGTCACTATCAAAACACCATATATCGTTGGCTGAGAGGAAGAAGACGCTAACTCGGGCAAGCGCGTAAGACAGTACTGATTCGGGCGCCTGGTTTTAGATTTTTGCGGTTGACTGTACTAATATTATTTCGCAGACAATTTTTGTACAAATCAAGTTTTAGTGCAAATCAGAGGATACCTAGCGGATTTTTTGATCCGCTGAACGTGATTTTGGAGTCTTCTTTTCTGTACAACAATAAGTTCATGTGCGGGAGACATTTTTCACGTTAATAATTAGCTAAATCTCAGGATTTTTGGGGCGTACGGTTTCGATTCAAAAAAGAGACTTAAAAAAAGCCGTCTTAAAAAACGTGTTTTGGTGTATATAGTTATTTAAAAACTATTATATATTAATCAGATTACGAATGATATAATAGAAGCAATTTATAGATTACGAAGCTACAGCTTCCTCAGGCTAATTCTCGTGTTGTTATACAATAAGTTACGACAATTCAAGCAAATTAAAATAAATATACAAAATTTTATAACAAATGTTTTGAGCCATATAGTTATAAATTCAAAATGAAATTTATTATGAAATGACTACACTGCTAAATTTAGAATTTAATAAGCAGCTCTCAATGCTCAGTTAATTATTTATAGTGAAGAAAGATGAAAGAGTTACTGCTAAACAAATTAATGTGAATAAATAAAATTTAATTTAATTACGAATTTCTTCAAATAAATTACACATGAAACTTATATATTAATAACATATATACAATTAGTGTGTGAGCGCATGTATATGGGTCGTTCTCTTGGGAATCGAGAGGACAAAAATTTTTTTCATTTATACTCGCCTAAATCGCCTCGTAGTTATCCTGAATTTTTTCACTTATAGTTTTTTAGTGGCAGAGGATCCAAGTTGGTGATTTTAGCATTTTCTGCATTTTTGACCGATTATGATTAATTTATAACTGCTCAGAGAAGCATTTTTCACGATAAACACAAGAGACCATTTTTTGTAAAATTTTCTCAGTTTTTCAATAAAAATATTTTCAAAGCTGTATGTGTACACTATATTTTATTTCTAAATATGCACATCAGCAGGCAAAAATTTAAGATTTTGACTCATGACGTACCATATTTTAATTTATTTAACTCTAACTGGATAACATAAATTAAAATATAATTTTAAACGTATTTTATTCCTATTAGAATAGAAATTATGTGAAATATTTATAATTGCGGAATGTTTAGTCATCTAGGTCTCGTAGAAATTGGACTATAGGAATATTTATACGAAACTGGCGAAGAAACATGTAAACTCATTCACGAAACTGGAATATTAAAATATGACAATATACACACTATAGGAGACCTTAGGGTAAATGAAACAAAATCTATCGGAATTGATCTGGCGGGAAAATTAGAAGGATGAACATCCGCAGGAGCAACATATACCGATACTTATGGAAATCGGGATAACGTTCTTGTACAGGTTATAATACGAATTTCTCTTAGTGAAAAATTCTGGTACAGTATGCAAATTTACAGATGAACATTGTATAGATGCTGAATCAGGATATACATTTTGGAAACACTTCCTACATGAGAACTGCTTTGACAATAAATACTATGTTTTGTATAAAGGAACTGTAACAAACGTTATCACCAAACAAAGACATTATGTATACAATTAATACAAACGAAATATCATTTTCCCTAAATGCGATAGATTAATTACACAAACAGAATACTCAAATTTATTTATTTATAAAAAAACTGATAAATATTTTTTGATAACGACGTACAACAACAGTCTTGATAAACACAGACTTATTTGCATACATTAATGCAAAATATGTTCATGTAGAAAAACATTTCCGGGCATAATTTAAAAGTCTATATGTAAATATTTTAACTAAAATACGTGAGTTAGAAAAAAAAGAAATCCAAAATTCTCTATCCTTAGCATCTCACGCTCCAGATGAATTTGCCTATAATGTAATGCAAAAACCCGGATTTCTTGCTAGATTCGCAGGGGAAGCAATACACATAATAAAATGCACCTCAGTCAATGTAAAAATTCATAGAACAAAATAATATTACGAAGAACTTCCTGTAACTACGGGGAATGCTACTTGGTTCCTCACACCAAAAACACATATTCTAATCCGAACAGGAACGTTAATTGATTGTGATACAATAATTCCACCGTACTTGAAAATAGACAATAATTGGATAAGTCTAACTCCGACACCAAGAAAGGTTGAAAAAAATGTTACTGTTTTCAAACCAAAAACTATAAATAACTGGACACCAGAAACCTTAATTTCACTGGCAACAAGTGGAATATACACAAGGAGATTTAGAAAAATTTGAAGAAAGATTTCTATTTCCAATGGAAAAAAATCTATAATAAATATAATAGCAAAATATACACATAGTACAAACTCAGTAAAGGATGATTTTAAAATACTTGGAATACATTAATAAAAAAATATGAAGAATTCGGAACAGTAACCTCAGGAATAATAATGATAATAATTATACTACAATTAATAAAAATGATTGTAGATACCATAATAAGAGATTACACGTTACAAAAATTATACGGATGCTCAAAACACTTATTTGGTGTAATGTTCACATCAATAACACATCTACTAGTTGTACTAAACACGGTCAATGAATTACGAGAAATAAATCGAACAGAAAACGAATTACGAGAAGTAATAGTGACCAAACCAACGATATCTAGACCAATACGAACGAGAAAGAACACTAAAAAACAAGAGGAATACGAGCTACAAGAATTAAAACTACACAAATCAGCAAACCTTGGACCATTACCTCCCCTTTCTAAATCACCATCTAATGCATCAAATACTAAAACACCAACACCCTCACCAAAAAAAGAATTACAATTATTTGCATTCTAACTCACAAAAAGAAAGAAAATAAATTAAACCAAAACAAATCAAATTGAATAACAACAAATACCCGCAAGTGTGTTAAGCTACAGTAGTAGATGAAATACCTTAAGGGGAGGGAAGTGAATGATTACTTGAATCATTCCCTGTATATTTTGTCTTCAACTTTTAATTTTACTACAATATTATTTAATATCCACATTATTTCTAAACTTAGTTGGACAATAATTTTGTTTTATGAAAATACAAGAAAACAAAAGTTAAATATTACTGTGCTAATTATAAAAATTAATATATTTAGGAAATAAAATTGTACGATACTAATTTTAATTTAAAAATAATAGAATATGAAATTGAAATTGTTACAACTTTTTATACTAAACAAGTGATAATTATGTATTCATTTTATAAGAGTTAATTACGATTAAATTATTGTAATATTAATCCATAATTTTGGAAAAATGAGTTTTGACGGAAAAAAAAAGAAAAAGAACGACTTTACATAGATCTAGACGATTATTATTTATATATATTATTCATAGGTATTAGTCTAATCTTTCATAAATTACCATTTAAAATTAAATGCGATACAAAAAATATCAATACACTTGTAAGAAAAAATTATTGATGCTAACAAATTTTTTTTACTCGTTGAAGCTCTATGACATTCAACAGTCTAAGTGGGGAGGTGTTACGTCCGCGGCGTATTCCTTAAATTCTTCCATCAGTAATTTTTTGAACGGAAAATGATGCGAGAGCGAATTCCTACGACACAGCATTTCGTCCATGCGACACCGCGACGAAGTGTATCATCGCGCAACATGACACACTTCTTGTCTAAATTTATTTTATACACACGCAGCAATTATGCTTCGCAAGCACTTTTATTTAACGCAAATCAAATATGACCATTTAAAATTTCAAAATAAGATGATCTCGATCATCTTTAATCTAAATAATTATTGTCATAAATGAGGCGAAGTGCG
Source organism: Torymus tubicola (assembly GCA_035583055.1). NCBI lineage: Eukaryota > Metazoa > Arthropoda > Insecta > Hymenoptera > Torymidae > Torymus > Torymus tubicola. The sequence goes on from JAWWEQ010050524.1 coordinate 9,485, forward strand.
CCGCCCACGTTAGTCGCCCAAAAAAATAACCCGAGAACTCCGTCGGCCCCTATTGAAAAACAAGGGTAATAACGAAAATATAAGAAAAGTGTAACAAGATTTCAACCAGAAAAATAAGAAGAATTATACTCCAACCAACTACAACTGTCGTACAAGAATTCGTAGCGCATCTGTAGGACACACTATAACACGGTAAATAAAATAAAATAATCAATATAAAAATTACAAATTTTTATAATAGACAATTATTATTTTCCCTTTCCTAAATTCCGGGACTTAACATAAGCATGCTCAAGGAACGCGTTGGTAAAGTAAATCGCTGCCTTGACTACATACTCGAATACCTGAAAAATAAACTCCAAGAATTCCGCAAATAACATGCAGAACATTCTCAAGGACTTTAAAACATTCAAACAATATTACACAATTCACAATCGCGATATCGAAGGGTTCATTGCTGAAAACATAATCGACAACAACGATAAATATAAAAGTGAAGATTTAAAAATTCATCTTGATGAAATTTACGATTTCGATCTGCCTATGGTTGCCAAAGATATACACGATTACTTATTGACTAAACAAATGCTGTATATATTTTTCGAATAAATTATACTCTATATTGGAAATATTTTTGTTTAAAACATGCTATACCTTTACCAAAAAAGAAAAAGGTCAAGGGAGGACGGCGCACAGTGTTGGGATTTGGATTTATGATGGACAAAAAGGGCTAGAGCCTCCAATTATTTATCAATTTGGATAAATTTTTTTTTTTTAAATTAAAGATAAGAACATTTAGAATCGATCCCTCGAGCCCAAATTTTATTTATTTATTTATTTATTTATTTATTTTTCAACATACAAACTATTTGAATAGCGTTAATCTCGCAATTTCTCATCAAACTAGCGTAATAAAAGTTATATATCATTAAATATACATATAATTAATGTATTATTGTATTTTAGTTATATAAAATCAATACATTCTCATATATTATAATATAGTAAAATATATAATTAATATATAATTATATAAGTTATATTAAATTCAATATATTCCAGGGTAAAAAAAGTTTTATATATAAATCATATATAGTTATATATAATTATATATGACCATATATAGTTATATATTGAATTTGACCTTATATAAGTATATATGATCACATATTAATATATGTAACGGCCCCTCCACATTGCATGCCGAATGCCATATGCCGCATGCCAAAGGCTGGCAAAAAAATATTCGCAGTCCGAAATCTATAAACTTTACAGTCATAGATTAAAGTCGAACAGACCTACTCTTTGATGATTTAACTTTTATATATTGTTACTAATTATTTTTTAAACATTATTAATGTTTCAAATAAATACGCAAATAGAAAAAATTGAATATCTATTACATTTATTTATGAAGTTATACCTCATGAATTTTATTTTATAATAAAAAAATATTATATTATATATTACTTGCAAATAAATAATGATGATTGTTGAAATAATGAAGAAACTATATTAAATGATTCTAACTGTGAAAGTAAAACTATAATATATCATATTATTAATAAAGACAAGATCTGTAAATAAATTTGATAGATAACAATAAATAAAGAAATACATGTTTTTAGAGTTTTAACATTTATTAGATTGAATAAAGAACAAATATCTTTGGAGATGAATAAACAGGTTTTTGATCAATCATTTTTCTTGTATTTAGCAATTATTTCATTTATACGAATGACACAATTAAATACGTTTCGACCTGGAACTTTTTTAAGTGCTATTATAATTGCCTTTGCATACACATTGCTTGTACCAACTTCATTTGTATTGACATTGGCTTTGGAGACTTCAGGAGCTGTAGAAGGTGCTATGTTTTTAAGAGCATCTATAATGATGCTTTTTATTTCACTGATTTCCTTGTCGATTGCATCGACTTCATTCACTTTTCTCTTTTTAGAGAAGGGACTATGCGGTGGCTGTAATAT
>JAWWEQ010050525.1:0-74640 GCA_035583055.1 Torymus tubicola
TATTCTAGCATTCTTCATATTTTAGCATCTAAAAACATACCTCAAAGTTTGAGCAAAATCCGTGATCCGGAGTCCGTAACCTCTCCTAGTCAGTTTAACGAACAATAATGAAATCACACATTTGGTCATCATTATTTGCTTGACAAAGGCGGTATTGTAATGTAACTAAAGACTAGAATATAGGTAAATCGTTAACTTCTTTATTATAGTACTTTAACCTTGGAGAAATGTTTTAAAAGTTTTACGTAAAGTTTACAGAATATCCAATCTTTGAAAATAATCATTAGAAATTGATTTGATATACCAATAATGTTATTTATCGACCGATCTCTAATCGAATAAGGATATAAAAATAATTAACTACATATTATCTTAAGAATGATTTAGATCTAAATTAAGTACATAAATATCTTTATCTGAAATTTATCGAGTGATTATTAATCCAGTCAACAAAAGATTTGTTTTAACAGTGAAATCATTTTTAAATATGAAAAGTCTAAATTATTTGCATGCTATCTTTATTGGGATTGATAACAAATATATTAATTAAAAATAGGACTTAAAATCAGAGATAAATACTTATTTATCATGTTTTTAATTTGAATTGCATAGCTTTATTGTTCAGTTGTCAATGTTTTATTTTACTGATATATAATTAATATAAAATTGCAAAATATGTTATAATTTTAAATATTATTTTCTAATACTTAAGTATACCTATCATTTAATTATATCTAATTTACAGTATTGCTTAATGTCGTTTTTAAACTTTATGGAATAATATATTTATCGAATGTCTTGTTGCAATAAATAAACGAGTTTAAATATTTGATATCAGTTTATGGACGTTGCATCAGTAATTGTATCTTTATCAAGTTGCACCAAAACTAAGGATTTCGTTTGCTGTCAGTTACTGTTTGACTGCCGTAAAGACGAAAGCATGACAATTTATTTCTTACTTATTTTACTTGGATTAATAATATATTTTTTATTCACTAAAAATAATCGAACCAATAGTTTATTAAGTAAAATACCTGGTCCACCGACGTTTCCATTTTTTGGAAATCTTTTGATTTTTGACGTTCCCATTGGTACGTACTTGTAGTAACAAAGTTATTCCTAATCTATAATAATGCTGCTATATATAAATACATAAAAAGGTGTGGAATCTGAACATCTGTTTTATTACGAATTGTGTTTGAGTGTTTTAAATTTTAATATATTATATTTCTATTTAAAATGGAAGTAAACATTTCTTTGCTATTAAGAATTCAGGCTTGTTTTTTTTTAATATAGATTAAAAATTAATGAAATATTTTTTTATTTTTTACAACTAACTAAACATTTTATCCTTGCATATATACATAAGTTTAATACCAGATATACGTATATATACGGAGCTAGTTACGTGTCAGAAACCGCGATGAAATATAAATTTGTCTATTTGATATATGACTACTATTACGCGAGGTTTTTTAATGAAACTACTTCAAAGATTTTGACCCCAAAAGTGAATTCTTTATATTTGAGAATGGCTTATCAAAATTACGAACAAAATAAAACTTAGTTATTCAAAATCGACCCAATCCAATGTCATTATTTAATAAATTATAATGATTGAACGTTTATTTGTTTGTTTGTTTGTTTGTTTGAAAAACAATTCTGTCAATCTGTAATATGTAAATACTATACTTAAGATTTTTGTGAGTGTATAATTGACGATAACGGATATTAATTAATTTTGATCAATCATTAATTTAACTTGGTTTTGAATCTAATGGTAGGAGTTTTTTAATGATCTTATTCTTTATTCTAATGGCCTTATCTACCAGTTTTTGTTGTCGTTTATTAAATTAAAAAATAAAAAACAACATTAAAAAATGAAAAAAAATTTCGATTTCTATATTTTGACTTTATTTTCGTGTTTTTGGGCATAAAATGAAACTTTTTTCTCTCTGACATTTTTTCCATACCCCATAGAACTTGAAGTAATCGAAGATTTAAAAAAAGAGGTTAACTATTTACACAAGTTACTGTAAATCCGGTAAAAAAACATCGCACAAAAATCCGCGGGGGGTCTTTGTAAAGTGGAAGGAAATACCTTTCGATCCCCGTTGGTTTTTTTACTCTCCACTTATTGGTTCTAAACTGGCATTAATTCAAAGTAAGATGAAAAAAATCGAAAATTTTTTGATCAGTTTTTTTAGTGTAAAAAACACAATACTCAATTTCTAAACTTTCGGCTGGTGTTAAATGGAAGCTTTTCCACCTAACTTTAAAACGCACTTTGAATTTATTCGATACGATGATTTCCGGCTGAGATACAAAACTTTGAAATTTGCTTAGTTTTGATGTAAGGTGGCAAAAGGGATTAACGGGCAGTGTATATAGAAATACTATCTTGTAAAAAAATAATTGATATGAATTAAATTTTTGTTTAAAGAAAAACAATGGGATATAGTTCGCGGAATTACGAAAAAATATTACCCTACAGTAAGAATTTGGCTCGGCCCTCAACCTTTAGTCAGTATTATACATCCAGACGATATAGAGGTATTTATATGCGTAAATTATATAACATGACTCTGATAAAACTATAAATAATCAATAGTTCAAATGATGAATACAAACTAATGCGATTTCAAGTGACTTATTTTTATTTATAAATATTATTAAATTATATTTCAACATAGATTCTTCTCACCAGTCAAAAACATATTTCTAAAGGACCTAATTATGCATATCTTCATCCATGGTTGAAAACGGGACTTCTTACAAGTACTGGTAAATGAGTGGATCTATTTTATTTTTCTATTAAACAATAATATTTATATTGCTAAATTTAGGACAGAAATGGCGGCAGCGAAGGAAAATTTTAACCCCAGCTTTTCATTTCAATATATTAAAAAAGTATATGGACATCACGAACGAAAACGGAATTAAGTTTATTGAAGAATTACGAGCTGAAGGCAAAGATGTAGTTCATAATCTTATTCCACTGTGTTCAAAGTATACGTTAAATATAATATTAGGTAATTAATTTGGCGGTAACTTTAAATAGGATCCAAAAAAAATATGATTATTATTAATGGTTCACATTTCAGAATCAGCAATGGGTGTTAACTTAGATAAAATTGATAAAGAAGTTGCAGCAAATTATAAAGCTTCTGTATTCGAAATTTGTAGTATTATCATTTATAGGTAATATTAAATACTAATTTTAATTTTAATAAACATTAACCATATTCTAACAAACTAAACTTTAAAACTATTTCTGTTTGTCAAAAAAAAGAATTGCAAGGCCCTACATACAAGATTGGATGATGACTTCATTGTCGAGTTTAGGTCGAAGACAAAAAGAAGCGCTTAAAATTCTACATGATTTTACTAGTAAGGTAAAAACTAATTTAAATGATTCCATACACAATTAAAATATAATTCAAGATCGCATTTTTATTTCTTAAAGAAGTATGAATTATCTGTTTTTTATTTCATTATATTGTTTTTTATATAAGCGTTCTCTATAAGTTTTGTAGTTAGTAGGAAAAAAACTAAAAAAAATGTTCTTAAAATTAATGTGTTATAATATTCAAACTACTACAAATACGTATATCCGACCGAGAATATGTATTCATAACTACATATTTTATATCTACGAGAATGCATAAAGATAACTTCCTGGACGGTATATCAAATATTTGTTGTTATAAAAAATTTCTTTGATACACCATCTGCTATGATGACATGAAGAAGCACAAAATATCTTTTCTTACATTTTTATATTGATTTATTTAATTTACAATAATAAATTCAAAATTATGATTTTTTAGGTTGTTCGTGAAAGAAAAGCCTATCATAATGAGACCGGAAATATATATCTCAATGATGAACGATTAGAAAATGATGTAACAGAATCAAATAAAGAAGATATATATTTAAATGGCGGTATGTCATTAGATTAAATATATTAGCTGAAAAACAGAGACATATATATCATTTCATTTTTTTAGGCCGTAGAAAAAGGTTGGCAATGCTTGATTTATTATTATCAGCTGAAAGTGATGGATTGATAAACGAGGAAGGGATAACGGAAGAAGTAGACACCTTTACGTTTGAAGTATGAAATTACTTAACAGCTAATTTATTGTCAAACTGTAAATTCTACATATTTATACTTATATTATATTTAATTATATTTAATATACAAAATATATTTTTATAGGGCTACGACACAACCGCAATGGCTATGACTTTCACTGTGATGCTGCTAGCTGAAAATCAAGAAGCTCAAGTAAGAGTTTAATTATAATAATACACTCCTGCCAAATAACTTCGTATAATCTGCAAATTTCATTTAAATCTTTTTCTTCCAGGATAGAGCTAGAGCGGAGATTACTGAGATTGTAGATAAAAATGGAGGGCATCTGGGAATAACAGAAATACAGAATCTTAATTATTTGGAACGATGTATTAAAGAATCTCTTCGGTTGTTTCCACCCGTTGCCACCATGTCACGTACTGTTTCGGAAGATTTACATTTAAGTAAATAATTATGTGAATTTACATTTACCGGAAGCTTATACCTACTAATTTCATTTTTGCTAAAGCTTACATATACACTTTGCTCTCGTTTCAGAAAATTATATAGTCCCTGCAGGAACAGAAGTATTATATCATTCTTACGATATTCACAGAGATCCTAATTTCTGGGAAGAACCTAATAAATTCGATCCAGATCGATTTCTTCCAGAACGATCACAAGGACGCCATCCCTTTTCTTACATTCCTTTTAGTGCAGGGCCTCGAAATTGTATTGGTAATTTATAACCCTCTTTTGTACCTTGACTTATAGATTAGGAGAGTCATTTTATAAATACATAAACTTCTTTAATTGTAAACATAATAATTGAATATTTTTTAGGTCAAAAGTTTGCTTTAATGGAATTGAAATCGTTGATGAGTCGTATTTTATATAATTTTAAACTGGAAGCAGTAGAGCAAACCTCGGATATGCCATTATTATTGGATATCGTAATACGGCCCGCTAAACCAGTGCATACAAGATTTGTTAGAATCGATAGATAAATTTTCAATGGTAAACCGATTTCGTCAATGGAATTTTCGATCAAACATCATATATAAACAGGAAAATTTCTTGTTTTAAATTTACAAGAAAATCAATGACATATCCATAATATATCTATTATACTTATTTCATACAGTACTATACCTAATGAGTTGATTGATTTACTTGGAGATTTTTAAATAAATACAATAAAACTTTATTCTGTAAAAAATTATGTAGTAAATCATTAACCCTGAAACCTTCTGAAACGATAAAAAGTTTATTCTAATTTTTGTTCACATACTAATTTTATTAAACTGTGTGTCATCGAAGGTATTAATTGAAATCGAATGTATTCATTTTTGAAGCAATATATGTAAATCATTTTTGAAGATATGATATATTTTTTTTAGATATGAAACTATAACATTTTTGTATTATTTAGACGTATTTTCAGTGAACTTGAACTTGCTTGATATTGTTAAACGAAACTACATGGTCAGTACGTTTAATTACTAGATGCTCCGAAGTGTAACGTTCCAACAGATCAGAACAAACACTCAGAATCGTAAAATCCACCGATTAGTTCATTATATAGACTTTTTTAGCGCAAGTTATTATCTTTGCGTAATTTGGCGTGTCAAGTTTTTGTTTCCATTCATTTTACATCATAACTAACCATTCATTAAACTGTGTGGATCTTTTATTATATCATTACGTAAAATGACAACAGTTATAAATTGATGTACTTTATTCGTCGTGGGCAGCAATGGGTGGCACCGGTCGGTGGGTTGTTAGTGAACTAGTCCGTGTGGTAAACATTGCGGTTCAAATTCCATTCCGAATGAATTTTATTTTTACAATGATGTTTTTTATTACTATATCTGAATTATTTGAATACGTAGATGATAGGGCTCGCAAATATGTCGAAGGGGAAAGTGTTTATGCAATCATCTAATTTATTGCGGCATTACTTTTAATGATAACCTTCTTGAGGTTATGTTTTTATGTTGACAAACCTCAGATTTATTTAGGATGCCGCATGAATTGCACATTAAAATGAATACAAATGTGCAACAAGAGAAAACAATTTCTCATGTTTTTTCTTGTAAAGAAGGCCAGTGCTGCTTTAATATATCTTGTAAAATAAGTAAATAATTTTAATTTTTTTATGGTAGAGTAAAATAAAATAATTTTCTGTATACTTCATTTTACATCCCATAATACAAAATTTTTTTAATTTTGTAAATTTTTTAAATTTTGGAGCTATTTATTTTCGTTTTCAAATCGACTGTTCTGCCACACGGACTAGTGCGGTTGTTTTTCACGTAGCGGCGCCACCCATCGCTACCCACGACCATAATGATTACTAGACTAATAATTATTTCAAGTATTTGGAGGGGACGATGCTATATCTTATGTGAGTTCAAACGACAGGTCATTTTTTAAATTTTATCAAGATGTATTTGAAAAAGTAAATACAAATAACGTTACGAAATTTTGATTACAATTTATGAAAAGATAGAAAAATTATAACTTATTACAATTTTTTTCTAGAATAATGAAATTCCAACATAAATAAAATTAAGTTTGTAATATTTTTATTTCAAAACTAAAGTACATTTTTTCTTTGATTGTACTGCTTTTTTATCTACTTTAAATAATGCTACTATATCTTTTTATAGTTTGTGAAAAACATTCGCAGCATTTCGATTAAAATTTACCTTTTTGATATTTTATACTTTCGTATATGGAAAGATAACTGCAATTTGTAAAACGCAAAAGCTCTCCAGATTTCCGATAAAACTGCGAAATAAGTTATACGTCGTCTATGTCAGAGATTAATTAATAACTTCCTCCAATAGCGCGGGAATAGAAAAAAAGAAGTGGGTTGACCGTAACGACGGTTTCTGAACAAAAGGAAAGGATTTCCACCAACAAAAGAGAGTACACTGTGCCTTCCGAGGAACGAATTGTTTTGGAAGTTGATAATTGCGGTAGCTGAAAGTTAATGTATTTTGGGTCATATTCTATTGACTGTGACTTTGCAAGTATTACCGAAATATACACAAGACGGAAAAAAATTTTTTATATTTAAGTTTGGTTTTATTAAAAATATTAATATGTAAGGAAATTATATATGAAGGTGCAATTAATAATTTAGTTTTTCTTTTACCAGTTCAATTGATGATATTTTAACCGTATTCTTACGCTACTTACGATAATGTAATCTTTTATCAAATGAAGCTTAAATTTGATTTTTTTCTGTCCATAATTGTTTACAATCTTTTTTCTTCATTTTCATATACCGGTAAGGTGCGTATGAAATAGAAGAGACACGCGGTTTTACGAAAATAAATCGCATTTGAAGAGATTTAAACAAAAGAGTATATTTATAAGATTCCATTGGATTATCAACATATATATAGGACTAATTTTTAGATTATATATACCATATATAAATTGATTTTTAGGGCTCTAGTGACATCCATTTTCTAGTAATACACTTTTATTGAAAAAATTGATATCGCTGGATATAAATCATCATTGAAGAATTTCGCATTCGTGTGCATTATGCGATTTAATCACATCTCGTATTACATACTGTCGATCCGATTGATTTACAGATATAGTAGTATGGTAATGGTAAAACGGTAGTCATGCATTGTGGAAACGGAGCGCGCCTTATGAATAGCTATATACCCGTATTCAAACTTGCTTACAATTCTATCTTTTAATATTGCAGGAATTAAACGTCAATTAAATGTCATCGTTGTGAAAAGTCTGGAGGTTTACTGTTTGCTTCGCATTGACTTTTTGTGTTTCACTGGTATCCCGCTCTTTCTAAACCAAGGATTAAGCAAAGAAAGATTTCTCGTTGAACGTCGAAGACTACATAGAGATCAAGATGGTGATAAATACAGAATTTCAGCGATATAGACACGTAAAATAAACTGTGCGTAAAACTTGTATTTTTATGGACAGTTTTAGCAGGAAGTGTGGTTCTCCTGTTGAGTTAAAAAATAACTTATAATGAATACTATATTGACAGTAATTTGATTAACTTCAATCTCTAATTCAATTGCTTCATTCAAAATATATTTTTTTCTTACCTATTTACTTTCACTAACAATCGTGTATCACTGGAAAGAAAGAATATATGTGGTTTGAACTGACCATCAAGAAGAAATCAGCGCCTGGGGGAGGGATATTTAATAAAAATATTTATATTTATCAAGGATGCAACGACAAGAAGAATTCGAACATTCATAGTCGATTTTTACGCCCTAATTTAAAAACGATTTTTTAGGTTTTTGGTTGAAATAATTAATGAAAACATCTGATTTTTTTAGAAAAGAATATTTTTTATTATTATAGTACTTGTTTTATAAAATACGTCGTTTATGTAAGAACACTTCAAGTTGAGAACTAATATTTATAAACGGCGAATTGATATGTGTCAAATAAAAATTTTTCAAAATATTTTATATTTTGTAAAAATAAATTCTTCTCAGACAAGAGCGAGCTAATTTCCTGTCGCGAAAATTCACTATAGGATAACACTTTTTACTCTCGTTCATCGGAACTGGTAAATATTCCAAGTAAAAGAGGTTTAGATTCTTAAAAATTTTATTTTTTTCTTCAAAATTGTAAGAAACTTTATGCAATCTTTAAATAATATTTTTGGTACAAAAAATTGATTCGAATAAAAGTTACAGATGTGAAAATTGTTTACTTTACACACATTCATACAGCCTATTCCAAAGTTGAACATAATAACAAATTGGTAATAAATTTATTCTAAAATTTCTAAAATCTCAATATTCGTTATTTTTTTTATCAAAAATATCTATAAAGCTCAACAAGTCTATGATTTTTTATGATTTAAGTACACTGTGATTCAAGAATTAAAATATTTGTACGCTCATGAATATGTGCAACAGCATTAGACAACTCTGGTTAAATGTACAATATCATTTGATTCATCATATTTTGTGCCAGCTTTTAAAAGGCGATATTTACGAAAATACATGAGAATTTATTATTGTAACAAGAATCACAGTATTGAAAATTATTGTCATCTTGTCTCTTCTCTACAGTTCATGTAATATTTTCTTAACAATTTCTACTCTTGCTTCAAATATTCAGCAAAAAATTACCGTATTTTCAAATTGGTAAAACCTCTTAGAGGCTAAGTATAATTCAAAATGAAATAATGATTTTTTTATTTGTTTTGGCTCCTCATCCAACATTTTATAAAATTTTTATTAATATAATAATAATAATAAGAGATTTTAATTATTATATCGATGTTCTAGTACACTTTTAAAACATTCTGATTTTTACCGCTGTGTATAAATTGATTCAGTGTTATATGGTATATATTTGGTACAAATCCATTAACGTTTTGAATCATTGCAAAAATTAAATTAAGTTAAACTGATTTAATACGAATATTTTAAGAAATTTTATAATGGCCAGAACCAACTTTTCTATTTTTTTAAATAACTTATTATTGTAATGATTGAAAACAACTAATCGGCCTTTTATAGAGGGTCTTTTTAAAATCATTTTTTCTTGTAATATTACAATGTTAACCATAGCATGAAAAGTTATAGGTTCCACGAAAATATCAACAACTGTACAATTCTTCTTTACTTAATTATTCATCCATAACATGCTTTATGAGAAAGAAAGATGTACATGGTATCAAGGATTTATGGAAATTTAAAGGGACCTCCAAAACTTAATTTTCATACTACTTGAGATCGACAACTAAGAATATGAAAAATACAAGAGCAATCATGTTCAGCAAAATTAGTTAAAATTAATGAAAATTAGAACATTTTAACGGCTCGACTCTAGACACCTTTCTTTTAACATAAAATACAACATTTTCTAAACATTTATACAATTATTGTGAAAGTATAAAATACTATTTTTTACATACATGAACAATATCACAAATATGAATAAAGCACCAATGAACTTACAATTGCACTCTAATAGCATAGTTCATTAGACACATAATTATTTTACATAACGTCGCACATCAAGCGTTTGAAGTACATACTCTTTAAGTATGTATGAGATGTGGCAATTATAGCTTTTATCAACTGACATTTCTTATATTTATATAAAACAATAGTATGTTAAGGAATGTAAAAATTTTCAAAAAAGAGTATGTGCACAATCAGACACTGATTACAAAATTTTTAATTTTGTTTTTCGAAGATTTAAAAAAAATATATTTTTTGTACTTTTTTAAAATACTATTAATTTCTACCAGATTAAATATTTTGAAAATAAAGTTAATCTTTATTAAATCGAAAAAATTGATTAAGCTTTAAGTTAAAAAATCGATCTAAATAGATTTTAAAATTATTTAATCTGATAGAATATTATTTTATTTATTATAAGTACATATCACTTAATATCAACACAAATCCATACGCATAATAACTAATTATAAAATTATATATAACTATTTTCTTCTTTACTTCCCTGAGAATTTGTGAATTTGCTATCAAAAACGTACAATGAGTTGGCTCTCAAATTCCCATTTATTTCAGTTAGACGTTGTCTTCGTCTTTTGATACATCTTGCTACAAAAGGGAAAAATAAATCTGGATCCAATTCAGCATTTTGATTATCACAGATTAAACGACCTATGTAACTGCATAAAAGTCCAATTATCATTGTCGAAATAAAACCTATGGCACTATACCACATGTATGAAATTCGATACAAATAGAAATAAGATGAATCATCCCTGCAAACAGAGAAATATCAAAAGATCAATTAAATAAATTATATGGCAAAATTTTTTGAAGTTTGTAATACAGATAAAAACATTTTAAAATTTAATTAAATGTTTTATAGAAATTATGTAAAATATTTTATTAAATACTAATTAATGAGTATTAAGTAAAAAGTAAATGTCAAACAGCTTCTGTTTGGCTTTGTACAGAAAAAGTTATGCATTGATTATTTAGGATCCGATTTTGTTATCATAGAAGTGAAATCTTCTGAACATACTTAGGGTTTATTAACAGCTCTGTAACAGGAACCGATATATTACAACTTTGAGTAGAAACTGGTAAAGTTGGAGTCATTGGCCTTGGTTGACCAAATGCAATCCACAAAGTGAACATAAGAGAGGTCAATGTTCCAATTACAGCACCAGTCTGATTGGCAGCTTCAAATAGCATTCCTAAGGTAAAAATTCCTAGTAATGGACCCCCAACCACTCCAAATATGGTTAAGCTAGCCTGAAATAAAATAATAAATAATATTTTGCTTTGAATTTATTTAGCTGTAAGTTAGTTACAATCTCAATTTGTATTTAAATCTATATGAATAATAACAAAAATCGTGTAGCAATATGTTATAAAACAATAAAATTTATAGATACCTGAAGTACTCCTCCTAATAACTGTGCTGCGAAAGCTAATGCAATGCAGGCAATTCCAAAAGTCAATACCAATAGTTTGCTGAATACTATGGATTTTGATTCTGAAAATTCATTGCCTGAACATCTTATATACAGTGGTTTAATATAGTCTTCTAACGTTACAGCTGCTAAAGAATTTAAACCAGCAGATATTGTACTTAAGCCAGCACTAAAAATTCCTAATAACAAATATTTTGAATTAGAATTCATTCATTGCGAAAAGTATTACAATTATAAGAATTTATGAAAAAGAATGTCGAATATTTAAAATATTACGTATAAAAATTCTTGTAGAATATCCTTGTTCAATTTTCAATATTTGTTAGTTATTTTAATCATATAGATGTAGAAAACTTTAACTAGTATTAACATTGGCTGAATTATGCTATTTCATAATAAAATATAACTTAAAATAATATAAACTTAGGAATAGTTTTTAAAAATTGGAATAAAAACTAACCAGCTACAAATAAGCCAGGTAGTCCTGGTAAACCTGACAATGTATCCATCACATATAATGGTAATAACATGTCAGGGGAGGATATTCTTTCACTCTGTTTAGGATCACAGCTATGATAATGGCTGTAAATGGCAAGACCAGAAAAACAAGTTGCGATAGAAAGACATGATAAAATGGGCCAGTTTAACCATAGTGCCAACCTGGCTGATTTTATACTTCTGAAATAAAAAATAAATTTATTTCAAATTAGTAGAGTAAAACTAGGCTCATATGACATAGTTAAAAAATTAATATTGAAGATTCATAAATTTTAAATAAATGTTTATAATAGATGCAACAATTGTGAGATATTTTAACTAATGAAAAAAAATTTAATTTATTCAGTAGATATAGAATTTAATGTTGGAAAGCATTGATTTAACAATTTCAAATTAATTTAATTAAAATAAAGATTAACTTTTTCTCAAACAACATTTTGTGAAGATTAATTAAAACAACATACAATCAGAGATACTGCTTACTATATAACTTACTTTAAAGTCATCATACGCTGCACTTGAACTTGATTAACTCCAAAAAGTGATAAAAAGGTAAATAATCCACCAATAGTTAGACCCCACCAAGTATGGCGAACAGTTGGATCAAGTGATATGCTATAAAAAATGTATCAAGAAAATTAAGAAATATGTATTTATGTATAATATTAAGATAAAAAATTTTGACTAACATAGGCATATACTAATATTAATTCTGATATAATTTATGAAGTTTATTTGAAAAATTGATAGAAATATCTTTTTAATAATATAAATGAAGTCAACCCGGTCAAGAATATCCAGGTAGGAAATCCAGATGGTTCCAGCTGGGAAATCCACCTGGAAATCCATCTGGATTTCCTACCTGGATATTTTTGACCGGGAATTTAACTATAATTTAATTTTAATTGTTTCTACATACTTATCAAATTCAAGACGTCCTCCTCTATCTGCTATATTCCAAATTTCAGTTAAACCACCTACATTGTGGGCAGCAGTGATAATTACAATAAATAATGAGACAAACATAAGTACACCTTGGAAGACATCAGTAATTAAAACAGCCTTAATTCCTCCAATAGTTGAATAGAATGCGCAAACTAATCCAATAGCAACTATACTCCAAACTCTGGATAATCCTGTTGTTGCTTCTAATGCCAATGCTGGTGCATACAAAACTACTCCTGAATATAAAAGTAATTGAATCCAATAAGCAAAACTAGCTGCTAAACGAGCTCCATAGCCAAAACGTTTTTCTAAATACTAAAAATAAGTAAATGTAAACAATTTAATATTTTATGCAAGCATTGTTTTATTATTGCATAGACAGCATGATTCATACCTCATACGCACTTACTGCACCAAGATTAAAAAAAACTGGCATGAAGCCGTAACAAACAATAGGTGTGCCTATTAAATACGACAGATTTATTACAACAAATTGTGTACCATAAGTATAATTTTCAGCAGAAACTCCGAGTAAAGTTATTGCGGACATAAATGATACCATCAGTGCTATAGCAACTGGAAGAACACTCATTGATCTATCAGCTGAAAAATATTCCTAGAAAAATATTTTGAATTAATCAAAAATTTTAACTTAAATAATGCATTTACAATAATATAAAAGTATTATAGTTACTTGTGTTGTCTTTTGTCGACCTCCAGAAAATCTGTAATATAGGCCAATTCCTATACTTATGCACATTGCTGCAGCAATAACTAAGTAGTCAGCCCACACTAAAGTTGCTGTCTCCATTGTGGCTTTCTATATTCAATAACAAGAAAAATATCAAAAGTTATTAAGTATTAAAGTGGTTTTTGAAAAAATGAATATTAATTTATTAATATTCTGCTTAGATTATTAATCAAATGAGATTTCGCTTTTGAATTTGATATGAATAAAACTATTGAAGTTTTATAGCTTTAACTTGTTATATTTTCTTTTATCAGAATTTTGAAATGGTATTATACATACACCATATATAGTTCAGATAATGATACAACAATTCTCAAAGATTTTCCAATATTATTATTGTAAATTTAAAATTAATCCAAATATTAAAAATGTTTTTTAATGATTTTAATATTTGTATTTTTTCATTACTTAAAAATAGGTTACAAAATAAATTATATATATCTAACATTAAATATTTAATAGAAATATTAAAAATTTTAATAGCTCTATTAAAATCACCTGATATTCTTAAGTGCTTCAAACTTTCCAACATTTTTAGTGATCAATTGTAAGTATATCTTTATCTTTTTAAAAATTTGATAATTTAATGATGATTTTAAGAGATATCATGATAATTAATATAACATTTTGTAGTGAACTGATATCAATCACATGCGACTAATTCGTGATGAAAATAATTCTATTTTTACTTTTATTGAGATAATATTGATTAAAATATATTTATGTACATTAACATTATCATTCTTGAGTTTTCAATTAGTTAATAGTGTAAATATTCATTTATATGAACAATTGGGAATCATTAAACAAATAAAAAATATTTTTAAAAATATGTAAAAGAATGTAAAAGAAAAAATATCCAAGAATAAGCTCAAGGTACTATAAATTATTTAATGTTTAGCATTATTATATTACAGTTTCAAGCATTCCATTGTATCTTAAGACAAGGGTATTAAGCAATGAGATTCAAATTTAAATTGTTTACTCATCCGGCTCATAATCTGTAGGATTTTATTTCTGTTTAAACATGTAACTTTTAACTTGATTTCACTTTGTTCTTTATCTACTGTATCTTTCTTAATTTAAACTTATTATTACATAAAATATAATATAATTTATGTCTAGTATTATTTTGATAATGAAATATAATAATATAATTTATGTTTAGTATTATTTTGATAAGTTGCATTTAATGGCCATGAAAATAATTTTACGATTTTCTTAAACTGTTTAATTTTTGTTTTATCAACTGAATAATCAATTAGTACTTATGTTAATTTCAATGAAACTCTTAAATTAGTAAACAGTGCTGGAAATTTAACATCGTGAAATTTCCCAATCCATTTCAATTTTGTCATTAAGTTTACTGAAATAAACCGAATCGCTTTGAAAATGCAACAAGTAGTTTTCATATTTATAGCAAACTATTACGATCGATAGCCGCTTCGATGCCTGCTGTCACTGTGTTTCCCGAACAATTTTTTTCCCCTTTACACGCATTTCAACTGGTCAGTTACATATAAACATCTATTCTGCTCTGCAACAATACTCAGGCATGTATCCTGCAATTAAAATGAGCAATCATCGCAGCTCACGCGCGCGCTATATAAGTAACGGGATCGCAATTTAACAAGCTGCGCGCATTGTTGACTGCTCCGTTTTATTCTTCGCCACGGCGAATGCTGACGTAACGCACCTCGACCTTCGCCCTTTGACTTGCGAAATCTCTCGATTCATGACATAAACAAAGCAAAATAAAAATCCCCATTAACTTACCTAAGTTTTACGGATCAGCGACGAAAAAATGACGGCAAGAGCCTGCTGATGTAATACACTCTCGTCGTACAAAACTAAACGCGCGTGAAAGACATTCGCGCTTTACTGCGGCGCGCTTACAGCTTTCGCAGTCCTCCTCGGCACGAGAATATAGCACTATATAGGTAGTCTAGTAGCGCGACGCCGAGAGTGGAACCCTTGCGTCGAGTGTCTCATTCACACTTTCAGCGGCTTTCTTCCTCCCCCTTGTTATTAGATTCTTGCGCGATCGTCGTCCCCACCATCTCTGCGATCGAACTTTGTTAGCCTGATGGCAATAATGGATAGGGGACACCTACACTCGGGCTCATAACCTGAACGTTAGACATGCCAGCTACTTCTGCGGAATTCCAATGTCTAGTATGCGCGTGCGCGTTTTATCACATGGTTTGACGTCACACGTGCCACCGCGAGCGAAAATGGTTGGCTATAATAGCGGGGGATTCGGGAAATCATGAGTCGGCTGCTATATGTTTACGCATGTGGCATTCTGTATAGCTAAGTATATAATTATATTTTCTGTATATATAGTTTGCTACTGAAGTCGCTGATGGTAATCTAGGTATAGGCTTACCGTATTTCCACGATTCTTGTTGATTGATTTGGCGCCGATACTATTATATACGCACCGGTGTATTGCATGGACGCCGCAGCAGGAAGTGCAACATTCTAACAATAGTACTCTAGTTTGCACAGTTTTACGTAGGACTCCCCGCGAATCCCAGATTAGGAGGTTGGTGGGGTCGTATGTTTTTCTGTATTTTTGTACAAGTTACAAAAGGTTTTTGACATACCCTTATATATTGTTTTTTCTTTCTTTATAAAAAATAAGTTTTAAACGAAACTTTTGGCGGAATCGATTTTTACTTTGAATATATATTTACAGTTGATGTAGTTATAATTAGGTATTACATAAAAATACGTTTTTTTCTGCTTACATTATCGCCCAGCAAGTAATTACCTTGCTACAGTAGTTTATTATTTATTATCGCAAAATGACGATTAAATAATATTATTTTTAGGTATTTATGTTACTTTTTATAGCCCTAAATAAGAAAAACATATTGATGCAATACTTTTTTCAGAGCAAACGATTAATCAAACAATTGCCAACATTGCTGGTAATCGACCATCCAAGTTTAACTATTTCACGCAGCGCTGCTTAACTTTTCAGATCAGCCGACGCATATTCAAAGTATCGAGATGTAAAAAGAAATGATTCATTTTTTCTAAATCATAATGGTATAAAAATAAGAACTATAAATAATTTTTTTCTTAAACTTATTTTAAAAAATCATCAAATTAGAATTCTATGAATTTCTACTTACGGTACGTTTGAGTTGAATCAGAATAATATAAAACTAACTACTGCAATTGATTTTTTTTTAATTTAAAAAAAAAAATCATCAGAAAAGAACTCTTTGATTCTTCGAATGCTACATCTCTGCGATCGTAATTTTCCATCAATTTTAAATGAAATGATGGTATATTGTCATTCTGATTAAATTACTGAATAATAATAAAAATAAAAAAATAAGATTTCGTAAAATCGGTGTCTTACCCAAACTATTATTGACAGTCTCAGTCACAAGTGATTGAAACTTATTGAAAATTGAAATCATTAAGGCTAACGTCAATTGACCTTTATATGAAGTCGTAGCCTCACCAGCTACAGCTAATAAATCGTAAAAGATGAGCAATCACTCGCTAAGTCTTGTTTACTTGGGAGAAGGAACAAACCGAAATGTCGATAAAACGAGCTGCGTATTATCACAACAACTCTGAAATATAATTCGTTTTACACGAAAGTTTAATTTCTTGATGTTTGAATAAATAAAAATTTTCGAATGCAATATTATTTGACTATGAATTTTAATAAAATTACCATTTGTTCTAGTTAAAATCAATTTTCCTAGATTTTATATTGAATCCGGTCTATTACAATTTTTCAATACTTGAAAAAATATAACAAAATATTTATCTATTGGCAATTTAAATATAAAATCGTTTTCAAATTGTTCCTTTTTAGTAAACCATTGATTATATGCGGGCACAAAAAACTTATTCAACTTTCTGTCAAAAACTTGAAACCAATAAAATTGTCAATTCTCTGTTGTATAATTACTATAAGACTTATTTTTCGTTTTTTTTATAGGCTTATAGCAGTTTTTATAGTCTTTTTGCTAGATTATATTAAATATTTTAAATCCGACACAACAGATGAGCGACGCCAAAAATTATTTTTTTTTAAGAAATTGAAAAGTTTTTTTCCATCATCGTGTGTAGTGTTCGATTTTGCTCGTCTCAGCACGTGGTACAGTAGTGGTTTGCGCGCGCAGGTGCGTGTTCAGTCTCGAACTTTGCGCAACTCGATAGGAAAAATAGTATACAGTACACGTGCTCTGCGTAGGTATACCCGCACTCACTCCCGCAAACTCCGCTCGTGCGGGAATCACCTACTTTGCGCACTTGTATCGTAATGTACTATTATATTTTGGCCAGCATTTTGGTTTGAATGGGTAAATTTGACAATATATTTGTTATTGACGATCTCAAGAACATCTGCACATATATTCTGATGAAAATTTAAACATTAGAAGATTAAAACAATAAAATAACTAACAAAGTAACAGTATCTTTGATAACAACAGTAAGAAAGATAATTTTTTTTATTTTATTATTTAATTTTAGTTAATTTGACATTTAAGAAGCATAATGCAGATGATTAATGAAGTATTGACAACAGACTGATATTCTTCTTTTGACGAGTGGATTAAGTAAACGAGATAATACCATTTGCGACTATTTTCGAGATGAAATAATGAGCCACAAAATCAATTATACTTTAGATGAGATCTTAAACTTGAAATCTACAAGCAAATGGTAAAAACGAATTAATAAATTAAAAAAACATTAATTTATAGTTATATTACATATATTATCTAATTTTCAATCTAGTGTGTATTATAATGTATTTTTATAAAATTTATAGCATATTTTAATATAATTTATTAATTTTTTTTTGTACGCAATATATGTAAAGCATTCCCTATATTTTCAGTATTATTCTAAAAATAATTTAACATAAAATTTAAAAGGATAAATATTGTCAAATCGAATTTCAAATTTTTCCACCTTTTCAATCCAGTGCATTGTGCTGCCATCTGTAAATGTCACGCGCATGCGTCAATAGCGGTCTGCGCGCGCAAATGTGAAATTGGCGCTAAAATTCATGAAGCGGCAGCGACGTATTCGTGTTGACATTGAGTTTGACGTTATTCATCTGAGGTTATCTTGTTTAATATTTTTTCGTTTCGTAGATTGTTATTAGCTGAGTGTTTCTTTAGTTTCCTATATTCTTTAAATGACAAATATGAGTTTTGAAAACGAATCAGATGATAACAAAAACGTGGAGGAAATGGATATAAATGAGAATAAAGAATCAAATAATGAGAAAAATGAGCAAATGGATACAAATGACGGTAAAGAATTGGATGACAATGAAAAAGTTGAAAAAATAGATGGAAACGACAATAAGTTGAAGCAAAAAGAAAGAATATCAAAAAGAGAAGATTTGACTACTTTTTTCAAGGAAAGGGATCACAGTGTTAATCAAATACATCATTCAGAGGTAACATTTTACATTTATATTAGTATGTCACTGTAATAGTTTGATATTTTAAGTAAACAAATATATTCTAGATATAAATACACATAAAATATAATAACTAAATATTGTTTTGCATGTTGTAATTTTTTACTTTAATTAAATCTTATTACAAAGTATTGATTTAATATTATTCAGTTTATCATGCAACAAATTTATTAAATTTAAATTTTATATTTGTATAACCTTTTTTAATTATTTATTAGGTTCCACAAATATGTAAAGATGAACCATGTCAACTAGGAGTAGATGAAGCAGGACGAGGCCCTGTACTTGGTCCAATGGTATATGGGATTGCATATGCTCCTTTATCGAAAAAACAATTACTTGTTGATTTGGGATGTGCTGATTCGAAAACCTTAACAGAAGAGAAAAGAGATGCTATTTTTGATAAGATTTGTAATAAGAATGAGGAGATGGGATGGGCGGTGGATGCCATTTCACCAAATTACATTGCTAATTGCATGTATCGCCGTACTAAAACTTCTTTAAATGAAGTATCTATGAATTCAGCTATTGATTTAATAAAAAGAACTTTAGAGTCTGGAGTTTTTGTAGCTGAAATATATGTTGATACAGTTGGTCCACCACAAAAATATCAAGCAAAATTGGAAGACATATTTCCAGGAATTAAAATTACTGTTGCTAAAAAAGCTGACTCAACGTATCCAATAGTCAGTGCTGCAAGTATATGTGCTAAAGTTTCTAGAGATCATGCTTTAAGAGCTTGGCAGTTTCGAGAAGGAGAAAATGAAACATCCTATGGCAGTGGATATCCTAATGACCCTGTCACTAAGACTTGGCTCGCTGAAAATGTTGATCCTATATTTGGATTCCCTCAACTTGTAAGATTTAGTTGGTCAACTGCAGAAAAAGTTCTTCAATCAAAAGCTGTTGATGTAGAGTGGGAAGATCCAGAGGAAGATCAGTCTCCACCAGCAGGTACCACCAAAATCTCAAAGTTCTTTGCCGCAAGTCCAGTTAAAAAGAAAGCTAATGAAAGAACTCGACATGCCTTTTTCACAAATAGAAGCCTTACTAGTGCGACAATGTTGTAATTTATTTTTAATTCATTAATACAGAATGTTATATAAGTTAATTTAGTGCAGAACAATTATTAATTAATTTTTTTATTCTATAAGTAATTATGTTTGTTACAGTTATATGTGTAATTATTGTAAGTCTAAATTATTTTGCATTTTAGAATTTTCGTTTTATATTATAACGTACATTTCTATTGAGCTAGTTAACAAATTGTAATAAAATATTTTTTACAAAAAAAAAAAGAAATAATAAATAAAAATGTAATTTTAATTTTTGGACAAACTTAAAAAATATTTATACTTACGCTACTTTATAGTTCAAGGAATCGTTGGATTGGAATAATAAATTTTAATAATAGAAATAGATAATTTTTAAGGTATTTGAAATTATTTTATTACCGAACTGCGATTATCATTAAAAGTATCATTATCTTATATACATATTTACATGACTTATGCAAGAGTGTAAGAAGACCAAAGTAAAAGTTAGTACATATATTTTTTTCTTTTCATTCTTGTCACACCATGATTTAACAAATAGGAATGTTTAAATTTAAAGTCTTACAATAGTACGCATTTTTTCATAAATTATATAGATTGCAATGATGCCTATAACGCGATTCGCATCGACTAGATTAGTGGGCGAAACTCTTAAAACTCTAAGTTTCGTGATGGTGTTTATTTTATATAATGGAAGGTACACATTACTTTTTCTTCTGTTTTACAATTATTGGAGTTTCTTAAGGTGCGAGATAAGTGTGAGTGTAGGTGCTCTCATGAATGACACGTGTGCAAATTCCTATCGTGCAGAAACTGAGGTCGCGTCTCATGATAAAAAAAGAATCCATATAATATTCATAATTCTGTAATTCTTGCAACAAAAAAGAATTGTCTTATTGTAAATAAAACTGCTGCTGCTTGTGGAAAAAAAAAATATTCTTTTTCGTTATTTATCGCGCGACCCCAAGTGCATGAGCTGAATTTCATGTTTTGATTCTGACTATTTCGTAACACAGAAATCAGCGTTAGTAACAAGCGCTAACCCTTCCTTGCGTAATTTTCTGCTTATCTTCATGCTTCTGCATGATTAATAAGTACCCAATTTCATTTTCCTAAATCCGATTTAAGTATAAAATATTTATTTCCAATCAGTATGCCAATTTACATACGGTTTATTGTACATATTTATTGGAAATGAAAAATGATTGATTTCACTACAAAAAACAAGAGCGCTTGTAGCGCGCTTCTAGGCAATTGTTAATTCAAGGCCTACGAAATCTGATTCCAGGCAACAATGTTTTGAGTTTATTTTTGTATTCGAATCGATATATATGGGCCATAAATTTTTTTTAGTGTCAGCCGGCGAGTAGCCAAATCTCATTTTTTATTCTTTCTTACCTAATATACTTATGCTCTATACAAAATATAATATCTCTTCTATACAAATATCAAATTCGTATACTAGTTTTTAAAGTGAATGAATACTCAAATCGCCACGTTAAATCAAAATTAATTAAGTTTACGCAGTGTAATAACATATTAAATACTGAATTATTCAATCACATTTCTCAATCAAATGTAATAATATTATTTCAATTTTCGTAATTTTCAAACACAAGTTATTGGTAATTTTACCAATCTAGTATCGTACAGAGAAATTGAATTATAATATCGTAAATGAATGAAATTTTAAATCTTTGGTTCTTAAACAAAGATCCTTAAATTTGCTCAAATTTATTAGCAACTGAAAATTACGAGCAAAGAAGGGCTGTAAAAGTCTCTCAACAGTAGTGCTAACAACAATCAATACGAGATTATTAAAAGTTCGAAGCATCGATTAATATAACATAATAATATAATATCGATAATAATGTTAATAGTTATAATAAAAAACGCATATTTATTTTTATTGTTGTCAAAGACTCTTCCGCTAATCGCGAGTCTCGATTAGTTTGTTATATCTTATTTCAGAAATCTTCGAACAGGCCATTCTTGTTATTTATTTATACGTACAATACGTTATAATCTTTCCATAATTCTTTTTTTTTTAACTTTTTGTTAAATCTAGACACAGGTGCCTTAAATTACTTTAAAAGGAATACTCTTTGTTTATTTACTCTATACAGTTTTGTGAAATCACTTACTTTGTAAAAGAGATTTTTATGAACATTTTATTTCTTTAACTACTTTCTTTATTCTCTAGGTCGTTCATATAATTAAAATAAGTGCAAAATAAATTTGAGTCATTATTTTTTCTATTTTTGTAATCTTTTTTTATACAAAAATAAGATATGCCATTTTATCAATTAATTTCAGTATACGTTTACAAAAAATAACTGCAAACTTTTTGAGAATAGAAATCATTTTTCATTCAACATGAAAAAATATTTGGATATAAATGAAAATCATCTTAAATACATGAAAATACTGAAATTATATCAAATTATTTTCATTGGGCTATAAATCAAAATGGAATGGTTTTGTTATGGCACTTACAAATGTACGTAAAGTTGTAAATATCATAATCAAAACCAAACACTTTATATAAAATAAACGTACTATTTTTCATCTTTATAAAAATCTCACCCAATGTTAAATAATTTTGACCATCTTTATAAAACTGTTAATTTTAATTAATCCATGCGGAATAAATAAACAAAGCGCATTTTACAAAACTCGTGAAAGGTGTCTAATTTATAATCTAATTTGTTCATCTTGTTTTATCCGTTCACGCGAAAAACTATATACTTTTTACAGCACATACGCGACGTATTACAATGACCATATATATATATATACGTCTGAATGGAATATTGCGCGATTGCGCGTGTTTGGAGGTGCACATGGGAGTGAGATACGCTTTAGTTTATTAAATACATTTCATGCTCGTTGAGTCTCACTGCGCGTGGCACACTAGTTGTCAAATTAATGACCTATTGGCGACGATCGTTCGAAAATTAACACGTACAATATAGCTTTGGTTTCTTGCTGATTAACTCACTAATACTCAAGCGAACAGTTTACATATAGCCAATTGATTTTCTATATGGAAAAATGATAAATTCAGATAAAATTATCGTCGCAAATGTTCTTAAAAAAATAATATTTCAAGATTTCATTTCAGACTTTTTTGATCAATAATTTATGATCAATAATTTATCTTACTTTTTTTATTCATAAATAAAATAAATATGAAAAATTTGCGCCAAGAAAATAATGAGTAGAGTTTCTGACGGCGATATCTGATATTTTAATAAATTAATCAACTGGAATCAATATCACTGATACTGGTACTTTAATTAAGTATAAAGTTTCACAGTACACTTTTAAATTATGAAACTAATAAATATCAACATATCTTTTTAATTTTGTTTTTGACAATATTATAATTTATTTATTATTTAAAATTCTCACGAACAGTTCACCTTTCCTTCTTAAAATCAACGACGAAAAGCCGCATATTCACATTCACGTAAGACTAGTTTAGCCCACGGTATCGTCTCGGAAAATAGCGCTTCAAATATTCTTGGGATATATATATATATATATACACCCAAGGAGAACGTTATGAAGGATGTGGCATGGAAGCAATAAAATGCAATGAAGAACGCTGCTCAAAATTTTCAAGATTCCCGCTACGAGTACATTTAGGGTAATGAATTTATTTAGTTTGCCAGTATCCCCTCTACGCTTAATTACGTTCGCCTGAAAAGAGGAATACGAACAGAAAGGGCGAGGCAGAGTAAGAGGGAGAGAGAGAAGATAGAGGAAAATGCTGGGCCTCGAGATTATATTGCCTTCCAAGAAATAGAGAATCTCTCATATCGCAAATTCCTGAGTTATGAATTTCGGGAATTTTTAAAAAATTTTTGTCCTTGTGCGCGAGTAATTAAATTACTTAAGCCTAGTGCGAGATACACGTACCGTACTTAATTGCCACGCGCAGTGAGGCATGCGCATACGCTTCTATATATATATATATATATACTCTCCAAGGCAAATGTACCAGTTTCGAGCGTGTATGTGTATATATGTGTCCGTATTGGTTGGGTGTCTGTGTGAACGGTGACCCAGCGATAGACGCTTACGTTAATTTGCTTTTATTATTAAAATAACTATATTACATTTAACAAAGTGATCTTTCTTTATATTTATCTGAGTTATAATTATATATTAATTTGGCCTTATAAACGTACGCTTTTCTTTTGGAATCGATGATACACCGTTGGGAAAAGTGGAATATTTATTGTTACAAATATTTGCTTTCAAATATCTGTAAAGTTTTCTTATCATTTTGATGATAAAGGTGAGAGAAAATGATATGGAAGTTCTTTTGCAATGATCGAGTATCTGTTAATAGAGTACGAGTATTTCGAGATTTTTTTAATAACAAGTATCGCAATGTAAAAAACTTTGTAAACAATTTTCAGTAAAAGTCATCAAAAAAGTAATGAGATTTTGAAATGTGCCATTTCATTGAATCTGAACTAGATTCAAAATAAATGATTGATTACAGTGTCATTAATAATCCGTTCATGAATATTGAACCAAATATTTGTTGAAATGATTTTTTTTTCCATAAATTAATCAAGAAATTAATTAGTTTTCCATCAAGTTTATGTAAAAAATGACGGATTTAATTTTTTCGTCAAATTTTCACGTTTGATATTCTCGCGACGCTCATAAAAGAGCTTCGATATATATATCGATTTGACATAATTGAAGCATATCAACGAAAAAAAAATTGACGTTTTAATAATTTATCACAGCCCGAATGCGCGCGTGCGTATATAGTGCAAGAAGTGCACTTCGAGAGGGCGGAAGATTCAAAGTTAAGTGAATTAAAACGCGCGATACAGGGATAATCAAATTATCAATCAGCAGCAACCGGTGGCGCGTCTGCACGCCTCGGAATATTACATTTAACGGGGAGTAAGAGGGAGAGAAAGAGAGATATAGATAGAAAGAGAGAAACACAGAGACAGAAAAAGACATGCCAGAATTCATCCACTTTTCCAACCGCGCACCGAAAATGCGGAATATTCAACTGTCCATTACTGGGCGTAACTCGTCAACGACCTTTCCAAACTTCTTACAGCCGAGCATCCGAGCGGTCTAACTTTCCGGAGAACGGTAAAGAGAAAGAGAAAGAGAGGAAAATGTTTCGCCCTTGCTCTCTTTCTCCTCCAGTTAATCCGGTTCCAGCATGAAAGTTTATCTTGTATTTATGAAGTGCGATAAATAAATGATATTGATTGAAGCGCTGTCGACGAAAAGTTACAGCATTGCAGTAGCGGATGTAGTTATATTTATTACATATATAGAGACAGTTATGAAATTTCTCTGATTGATTGCTTCCTATCTGATATGTGTCATATGAAATATATGCATTTTTAATTGAAATCAATAACAAATATGGTAAATATAATATACGTAGTCTGGTTTTAAAAGACAGATCTAAGTATAAATGACTATTTTAATTTGATTAAGCACCTGCCAATTCAAACCATTTTAATTATTCAAAAGAAAACATTTGAAAATTCATATATAAAATTCAAAAAATCATTTTTTTATTCAGAAGAAAATTCATTCTATAATTATTACTCAAAGCCGCGGTTTGATGAAATGAATACGTCCGATCGGTATACGAAATAAATGATTTTCACGGATCCCTGCAGAATTTATATAACTATACTTTGAATATAAAATCTCTTTTTCTTAAAATATAAACTACGGCTGTTGGAAATTTGAAAAGGCCATAATATTCTTTCCCCAACTCGCGTCATCTCGTCATTAAGTGACAATAAACACAACTCTCCTAGTATACGCTAAATATAAAAATATAAATAACGCTAAAATATTTCACGCTCGGCCCTTCGCGGGACTCCTGCACACATACAATCGTAATTCGCCGCCCCATCATATATAGCTTTCCTCGATATACATTATACATATATATATATACTTTATATATATATATATATATATACGCTTAAGTCTTTAACCGACGAGATAATTTTCTCCAAGTTCTTCGTTCAGCTTTCCCACATCTTCCATCTACTTCCTTTCATTCGTCCGTCCGTTTGCTCTTCTATACCTCGAAGAGCTACACACGATATGTCCTTTGTCGCTCCTTACAGCTGCGCCGACGACAGGCTGACGATCAACGGTAGTAGCAGCATGACGCCGGATATGAAAATCCTTGGCTCGCTACTGGCGCTCGCTGCAAAAGTCACCAAAAGCCGAGGCTCTAGCTTAGTGGCACAGTTCGCTTTCTCTCTCTCAGCGTTTTCGCAAATACATTTATATATATATATATATGTGTGTGTACGTGTGATATCTATATGTATATTATATGTGTATATAAGTCGTAGTTTGTATATATAGTGTAGTGCGCGTACTAGAGCCGTGGAAATATATAGGAGAAGTAGAGAGAGAGAGAGAGAGAGTGAGTGAGAGCAGGAGGAGAGAAGCAGAGGAGAAAAGGAGAAGCACCGCGCGACTTTGCTAGGGAAGACTTTAATTAAAATTTGTTTTCCCCCCGGCAGCTAGTTGCTGCGTGTTTTTGAAGCGGCGACCGCCACAACCACCGCGACGCCCATTATACTACCGCGAAATAGTCGCGAGAGAGAGAGAGAGGAAAATGAGAGAGAAAAAAAATGGAGAGAAGGACAATGCCGAGCGAGATACAAAGCAAATGAAGCCTTTTTTCCGCGCTTTATTTAGTCCGAAAACGCGTGAGCGCAAGCGTACAAGTATATATATATATATAGACACACATATATACCCTGTAGACATGGGGTGCGATTTACGCCGGGGGACATTCGCGATTGCGCTTTTTATTGCTCGCCTCTTGCCCTCTACGCTCTTCTTTCCCTTGGTCCTGGTTTTTCCTCTTTCCTGCGCGAGCTTTAAAATAAGAACCGCGCCGTCGTGGTACTATACGGATGTCTTCTATTTCTTTATTCCCTTCCCTCATTGCTCGCCACGCGGACACACCAGGGATGTACCGTACGAGGTGATTCATGTGGTATCGCGATTTACGCGCGCGGGCTCAGACAATGAGTCAGATCGGATTACGCGCAGCCCGCGAGAGCTTTTGCATTGTAGCGAAACGAATGCAATTAGATGGGGTGTTGTGATATGGGTGTATGAGAGCTGAGGTGTGAAGTATAGGGTTGGATTAGTGTACTAATGAGAATTATTCGATATGATCGTGAGTCAGTTGGTTAATTAAAATTCGAATATTTTTATAATGTGGGGTCGATGATAAAGTACTTAAATATTATATGTGGTTGGATATGTATATGTCACATGATTGTGGAAACGTATATGAATCATCGAGATAAATGTGCAGTTTACTGAGATAAAGGAGAAGATATGCAAATTATGGTTTAGATGAAATTCAGATTTTAGTCGTATATATATACATGTGAAAAAAGAATATTTGAATTATTTTAGTGTTACTCCAGAGCCTTTTAACTTATATATGTTGACGTATGAAGGTTGGAGCGTAGGAAAATAGCTTTACCGCGTAATATATAATATGTATCCCCAAAGAATATATTTTTGATTTTTTACCAGATGAATGAAAAATAGCTAAATATGATCTTTATAGCTTGCGCATTATTTATTGTCAAAGGGGGAACGAATATCTTTTAAACCGTAAAATGCGTAAAGATATATTATTCAGGCATTAAAGTACGAATGGTCTTTATGTATATTTTATAAGTTTCATATATGTATCAAGGAGAAAAAATATCTGTTTTGAAATATAAATAATACTGAGAAGTATTATTGTCAGCTAGAAATGTTTAAATATGCATATACAAAACGACTGAATTGATAGAATTTTAAATACTTGTGTATAAATAACGCTATGCATATAACCGACATATTTACCACAAAAGTTTTTTCGAAACAAGGTAATTTCCTCGGCAACGGCAAAACTCAATCTCTTTAACTTTTAAAGTTTAGGTTTTGAATTTTTTTATTTTCGCGCTACGAGTTTGCCGACATACGAAATTGCAGTTTTTAAACTGCACAATATTCGGAGAATTGAATTTGGGGTAGGGAAATTTTTTTTTCCAGAACGGCAGTTCGTTATAAAGTTAAAAAAGGTAGGGTACGTCGCACGTGTCCCGTCAGTTTCATAGACATTCATGTACAAGGGGGCGAGCTTTGACGGATTATTTTCGACCGCCACTCACTGCAGGTTGTAAAAAGTTATTTTTAAATTATGAATAATAAAGTTTCTTCGGGTAACGCAATTACCGTGTAATTTAAAACTTAAAACGTTAGGTTCAGTGTGTATATATAGCAGCTGCTATGGTATTTTTTTCCGAATATTCGCGTAAAGTAGGGGCGGACAAAGAGAAGCGACAGGATCGCGTGCGGTAAGGTGTGACAAATGTTTGCATAGGAGGCGAGTTTTACTATTCTTACTTTCGGGAATTCCTCGTGAGAAGGAAATACTGTGTATTTGCTAAGTTTGAGCCGCAAAACAAATTTAAGTGGGACCAGAGGTAAACTATAGGGGTGGACATAAAGCACTCGGATTTAACAAACAGAAGTGTTGGACAAATCTTTAGTTGCCCTTATTTTAACTGTATTTTTACTGTAAAAATGTGCAATTTACAAAAATGTACTTCTATAGTAATAAATAGGAAATTGTTATTAAATAACCTAGGAAATAAAAAAAAACGTGCATCTTTATCAAAAAGATAATATAGAATTTATACACATCAGTTGAAAAAATATGAATATTTTTGATAAAATTTTGACTTTATAAAGAAACGACGTGAACGCGTGAAATATTATTGCTGTTGGGAATCCTAAGAAATAAAGTGAGTGAAGTAATTTATGCGAAGGTAAAACTATGCAGGTAATAAAGAAGTTCCGAGCATTTTTCAACTTTTTTAATTAAATAATTTCATACACACTTTTAGCTCTAACTCTGATAACAACTTGTGTTATTTTACTTTAACCAAAGCTTTAATCCTCTGTACGTGTTTTGCTTATGTGCACACGAGATATGAGCATCAATATCTAAATTCACAGTGATAGTATCGCGTATAGGTAGCCTATACCTATACGATGAATTTCATTTTTCCAGCGAGTTCGATACCAAAGATAGAACTTGTGACGTTTATATTACAGGGATTTCAACATTTTGTTGTAGTGCAAGCGTTGTATGCTTCTTTTATGAAAGTAAAAGTTTTATCTGAACGAAGAATATTCTGCAATTCTTTTGAAAATTAGCATAGTAAAATTGTTATACAAGTACTAAAATTTTTATTATAGAATGAGACACCCTATAAAAGAATCGATCGTTTGGTATGGTAGACTTGTATTTGTTCTCGAAGAGAGGTATTTTTAATTTCATTCACTTGTTGTATATAAAACATTATAATTCTTAGAAAATTTGTATAAAATATAAAGTAATAATCAAAATTTGATTATAAAAAATGATATCGTAGCATTCCAAAGTATTCTATATTAACTTTTCGATATCATATTACGAAAATTAATTTCAATTACATTTATTAAACGATTCATTTTAATGAAAGAAATATATGGGATATTTTAATTCTTAATCGTTTTGAGTAAATTATACGACGGTACACTGTGAAAGAAGAAGTGAAATATATATAATATTCTGTAAAAGCTTGTCTACGAAACCGCAAATTGTCGGGTTTGTGGTTCTCTCGAAACCCTTTTCAAATTAGAAATTTCTTTGTGCCACCGCGACGTAAATTTTGAACCGGTGGTCGGTGACAAAATATCAAGACTCAAGAATCATTTCTCACTAATTGTTTAATTTAATTAGATTATACAAGTATATAATAACTCATTTTATAAAAAATTATAAATAAGCTGTAACGTTAGAAGTTATCAATGATTATTGTTTAAAATTCAAAAATAGTTTTATTTTTTCTATATCTTAGTTTTTATATTTTTAATTTTTACAGACGTTGGCTTATTTATAAATAATTTATAAATTCAGATATTGTTATACCAACAATTATTTATTAACTTTCAGAAATTACAATTTTTCATTCTTCTTACACTTCCAACTAAAAGAAATGTTCTGCACTTTCGAAAGACATCGCATAAAATATGCAAATCCACGACCGCCCACCCGAAAAAAAGAACGTAGACCTTTCCACGTGGGTTGTCGCGACAAATAGATAAAATCGATGTATACCGAAGTTCACTGACTGCCCTCCAAAATTGTCCTTATCCTCGTCATTATTCAGTCGGTTTTTCCTGCAGCTTCTTTATTGACACATCTGTGAGGCGCCATAAAAATTAAAAAAAAAAAAAGAACAAAAATACACCGACTAACCATACCGCGTTGTTGACTCTGTATATCTACATTCGCGGCCATAAACACGCGACCGCGCAGCTGTTTTCCCTTCAGCATGCGTAAAACGCGCTATGGTAGATATCACAGTCGGTATTATAGGCGTGCACGTGCGTTGCACGTATACGCATCTATATACATATAGGCGCTGCACGGCCTCGGTTCGTTTACCGAAAATCCTCGGAACGCTTTAATGCGCTCCGCGGGATCAAACAATTGATAAAGAGGACGCGCGCGTGAGCTTGAATACATACATACCGCACATATATCTATGTATATACATCCTCGCTCATATAACGAAGTTAAAGCGCTTTGCCGAAAATTAACGAAGGGACGCGGATCAGACTCCCACTCGCGCTCGCGAGCGCTAATTGGACAAACGAAAATTATTTCGGCGCTGGCGTACCAATTGAATTACCTATCTCCGAGGTATATATACGCAAACTCGCCGTATTCCGATGCACTTCTCTGCAGACACTCGCGTAATGGCGTTAGTTTCGTAAATTAAACACACTTCGATCGAATCGACCGAGAATTGAGAAGAGGGTCGGAGAGAGTGTATATATAGGCTAGTTCGCGAGCTATACGCGCGCGCGCTCAGGGAAATTCAACGTCGGTGTATATGCTATTCGCGCTTTTTGCGAAATTCAAAGAATTCCATAATGCACGCGCGCGCGATACCAAATTGCTTCGTTGTTCTATTATTTGGTCTATGCCGTAGTCTCGATATATATATATATAGGCTTCGCGATCGTGCGGTTAACTGAATTTTTTAGAATCATTGGGTGCGGAGAACTGTATACGTATATACATACATGTGCACATATATATATATATACCGTCTGCAAATAAAATCAGCGTAGTTACGGCGAGGTTCGGAACCGGAAACAGCTTTTTTTTAGAGGTTTCCCAGGGAATGGATATACGCGCGCATGCGGTGTGCAGCTCTTGGGTTAACGGTTCGAGCGCGATTTTTTTAACTGGCCCGCGCGCGGTTGGTCGATGTGGCGAGCTCGTGCGCGTGATTTTTTTGGTTCGTCCGCCCACGGTACACGCACGCTCGGTGGATTTTTAATCGCTGCGTGGTACGGGGTTCGGTTCGATGGACCGATGAGATTTTCGTTAAGTGGTATTGCTGAGGTCTGGGTTCTTTAAATAGAAATTAACAAGGTGTAGGCCTAAAGTACTGAAAGAGTGTGGTCGAGTCGG
Source organism: Torymus tubicola (assembly GCA_035583055.1). NCBI lineage: Eukaryota > Metazoa > Arthropoda > Insecta > Hymenoptera > Torymidae > Torymus > Torymus tubicola. The sequence goes on from JAWWEQ010050525.1 coordinate 31,814, forward strand.
TTTTATTTAACCTCTTTTATATAAATATATTATATACTTAATGAGAGTCATCAATTTGTACATTCGATATGCTACATAGAAGTTACAGATTATCCTAACAATAAAGTATATATGAATAAAATGTATCCGCAAGATTAAACGCTTTAAACGATCAATGTGTAGTTAGTATACAGAGCTTCCGGTATATGCAATATTAATCTTTTAATGCACAACCCATTATGTATAAATAAACTCGCGAAAACTGTTAATCACCGCAAACGTCGATTACACCCTCCCCGCATTACGGATGCCATTAAAATCGAAAATACTCGTCAAACGATCCGTGGCTCGATTCTCATCGAGTGAGCGTTCCAAAAATGAGAGCCGCACGTATATGGAATTCGTATGTAAAATTCATCATATTAGCAGGTGACGCGTCCGCGTATACGATACATAATGCTATACTGTCGACAAGCGAAAGTCATCCGCTATGCGGCGATTGTCCCCATTAATTACGATCGTTATACCGCGTCCTCCCCCATTCGAGTCGAAAATAAAACTATATATGATGAGAGTATACTCGAATGAGAAAAATAACGAGAGACTACGCGAAAAGAGGATAAAAAGAAGGCGCGAAAAAAAATGAGCTTCAAGCTCTTATACATATATAATACAGACGTGACCCTGTTATAATAAGTCTCGACTCGAAATCCTGTGGCGGCGGAGTATAAGGGTGGAAGCTATATAGATAGTGATATACACACATCGTCGAGCACGCGCGTTTTCTATTAAGCTCACATCAATTTTTGCGCGCAGCCAAAATATTTATTAGCCCTCTTGCCACCACACGTGTGTGTACATACAGGCTAGACACATGCATGCACACGGGCGAACGGGTGGCGGCCGCAAAATAACGCCGAAAGCAATTTTCCTAGAGGTAATCGCGGCACGCGCCAACTCACCGACACGCGTATATCGTCTATAGGTATATGTATATAGTTATATATGTATATACATATGTGTGTGTGTGTATGTATCGAGAACGGCTCATGCGCGCGATATATGTATACATGAATGCACACTCGGTGGTGGAGAATGCATACATGTATATAGATATATATATATAGAGATATATACATATACACAGCAGCTTGTGCAGCAGATACAAATTCACGCAAACAGGCGAAAGCGCGGACAAACACCTTCGCTTCGCGTGTGCGAGCGCGCGCACGTGCAGACATATACAGGCTAAACCGTTAATCTGTGGTCATACGCATTTACGCGAAGGCGCAGATAAATTCACGAGGGTATACAGATATAGTTATATGCGGCTGGTGGAGTAGACTTGACAGGTCAAATGGATGACAGCTATACTAGGCGTTGTGTGAAAAACTTTTCTTTCTTGTACGGCTGACATTAACAGTAGGATTTGGGAAAGGAAGATTTTGTTGGATATTTTAAGTCTTATCATGGGTTATAACGTAGTATGCTGTTTTAAGATATATACGTCGTAACTGTTTAAATGAATAATGAAAGGTTTTCACGTGTGTAATTTCAAAATTTTAATCTAAATTTCGACTGTAAATTGAATTTCAGAGCACGTGGTATTTTTAACTGAAAATATTGTCAAGAAGGAAGATTAGCTTTTCTGATTTTACGTATTTTACAATCTTTTTTTTTTGACAATATTTTAAATAATCGAATATTATAGTCGGTGGTTTTAAAATAAAGTGAAATAAAATCTATGTATTATTTTGCAAACGCAGCTTTATATACATGTACAATAATCCGCGCACCTGATCTACCACAAGCTTTATGAAAAAAAAAAAACAAAATTTTAAATATATTCTAAAAGTGATAATTCTGGTAGTTTTAAACAACGTAATTAACTTTAGTACGGGAAATTTAAGTTTCATCCATTTTGAAATACAACAAAGAGCTTTTTTTCACGTAACATCCTTTTTAAAAAAAAAATAAAAAAAAACATTAAAAAAGAAAGCAATACATTAACCTCCCCTGACTCACGGTAGCTTTAATTATGTCAGCTTTCAAAAAATTAAAAACAAACATCTTTTCCACTCTCCGTTATATTCATTATCGTGTGCGCGATCGAAATTTAAAAACCGTTTGCTCTACCCAGAAAATAGAAACACAAACTCAAGAGGGAGAGAAAAAGCACGTCAAACGCACATATAATACACAGGGGACGCGAAAATCACTTAATACGTATAAGATGCGACGCGTCGGGGGGTGGTTTATTTCCCAAGCAAAGTCCTTCTACACGTCCCTCGGCTCTCTCTCTCTCTTTCTCTCTTGAGCTCCATAGCTCTGGCTGTCTGTTACTGGGTGACGCGCGTGTGTGTCTATATATATACAAGTATATAGTCGTGTGCGTGTGCGTATGTAGAACGTACGATAGTAATAGTAGTAGTAGTAGTAGTATGGGTGAGGCGTGCTTGCGTCAACTTACCAAGTATATGCTCGGCGTGCGTGTGACCCTGCGGCCGGGTCTCTCGGCTCTCCATGACCGGCGCTTTGTTCTCCGGGCGATAGCCCTCGATGCTGAGCTCGTTGGTTTTCCAGTAGACGGTCGCTATCGTGGCCTGGCACTTTATCTTCATGTCGCCCCGCTTGAAGTGCATCGCGCGTATCCGAAACTCGAGGCCGAGCACGACCGTCTCGAGGCCCTCGCTATCCACCTCCGTGATGTGGGGGCCGCGTAGTAGCGGCTGACTGACCTGCCGGAACACACACACATACACATATATATATATATATATATATAGAGAGTGAGAGACTCACATTCAGAGAACCGGAATCGACACATTCGCCGATTTATATTGGCACTTTCCTCCACATCTATCTATCTATCTATCTATCTATCTATCTCTCGGTTGCTCGCAGCGAACGCGATAGAGCAGTAGCAGCCGCATTGGTCTTTATTTCTTTTACTACACGCGCCGCTGCTGCAGCTGTATACGCTCTTCTTGATTAATCCTTCGCAAGACCGAGGTGTCTTATAAATTCGTCAAGCTCTGGCGTTATCCGCTCGTTATGCATGAGAGAGGCCCGAAATCTCACGGTTAACGGACTTTGAGTTTTTCTTTTAATTAGCGTTTTGTAGGTCGCTTTTGCGAAAACTTTCGCGCTAGCGTTAGATCGAGGAGACCCAGTTTCTAATCGTTTGCAGCACACGACCGTCGAGTTGCCTGTTTACTTTCTTGATAAGTGAGAAAAAATGTTGCGTCTGTGTGTAAAAAGGATTTTTCGAGATAATGCGATTAATCTAGCTTTTGGTATTTTAGAGAGTGATGGTACAAAAGTTTTAAGAAAAGTGGACTTTACTATATAGAAAGATAATAAATTTTATTATTAGGATATACTCGTGGATGTACGAAATTGATATCGCCACGCAATGATATTATCGTGGGTCATAAAAATATTGGCAAACGTCGTTAATATTTTTATTACTGAAATATATTTTATAGAAAACTTTAAATCTTTTTCAACGTATTTCTTGAATTTTATGCTTTCAATGAAATCGTGTTTAACAAGTAACGAGTACTTGTTTTATGTAGCTACATTAAAAGATTTTTTTAATGATTTTAAAGAGTTTTAAATAATATAAATGTCGTAAAAACAGGTATAATTTTGTAACGAAAAGTAATGACAATTAAAAACTTACGATTTGCGAAGATTAAACAGTCATATATTGTAGAAAGATATTGAAGAAATTTGTTGAATACCCTTTTACATTTACATAGTAATGTGCGTCTTATCGCAAAATTTAGTGGAAAATCTAGAAGACTATCATTAGATTTTAAAATATACGTGAAATTGTCTGACCACATCTACTAAAATTCTACTTTAAATTTTCCACTCTATAATTTTTCTCTCTTCCAGCTCTTTTATTTTTATCAATGTAAAGAGTTACTTCATCATTATTTTTTTTTTTACTAGAACATTATATAATACGAGTACGATCAGATATAAGTTCTCGTCCTATACACTGTACCTTTTATGAATCAATAGTTTCTCGGAGAAAATTAAAGCTCCGCGTTATATAAGTGAATGCTCATTTTAATGAAGAATTTTCATAGCCAACCATTATATACAACGAATATATATACAGAGCATTCATTTCGTTCAATATTTTTACTTATCTCCAGTATATAATATGTAAAGTGCCCCGAGTAAATCATAATATTCTGCAACCGCGCTGCAACTATACACTTTATATATGAACGTGTGAGAGCGCTTGTATGTGTATGTGGGGCCCCATCAACTTATCTAAATCGTTGCCAATAAAAAAGCTCATAAAACCAGTCACCGTAATACATTTTAATTTCCAGTAATTCTATTGTTTTCCATTCCGTGCGGGACCCACCTTAATCGCACCCCTTTTTACATACGTCCGAGTAATCAAGATCAGCGTGTGAGGAAGGATAAATGCGCGCGTTGGTACGCGCTCTCACCCTATATATATATATATATATATACCAGCTCCCCGCCGTCGGTAAAGTTATGCGGTTAAATTGATAATTCCAACTACGCGCGGCAATAATTTAATCTTCTTTTGCGCGAAAGAATGGTTCTTCATAAAAATGATTTTTATTTTTTTATAACAACGCTGTAAAAAAATATATAAGCGGATCAACTGCTTTTCATATTTCGTTTTAATCCCCACAATTACAAAAGTTGCGTTTTGGGTTTACGCTATTACGTGAAAATTAAATCCCGGCGTCATCTTTTTTTCTGTTTGATGTACTCTATAAAAGAAAATTTAAAAAAAAAAAAGAAAATACAAATAGTAAATCTGATGCGAATCGACAAAAAGGAATGAATGAAATTTCACTTAAGCCAATGTAAATCCAATTTGAAATTTTTAATACAAATTTTTCAGAGGTATTAAAACAGTTGATATTATTAAGTCTATCGACGGCTTAATATGTAAAGTTGAAAAGAACTTTTTTGCGCGATTTTTAATTTTCGAATGAAATGAGTAAAGTAATGCAGTAGAGAGCAATTATTGCCGTATCACACTTATACTCTTTTATCATTTGCTCGCTTCAGCATGAAATATTACACAACGCGATTCTGCTCTCACCTAGTTTTCCTATCATTCTAAAATATCTGACCTCTTCATCCTGAGAGTATATTGAAGGATGGGTAATGTCGCTCGCGAGTATAAAGTATTGTGACGCGAAGAGTAATAAAACAGCTCTTACATATATACAGGCACGATGCACTCGTATATATAATATACGAATACAAAGAAAAACAAAATTGGAAATTCATTATAGAAAATCCAAAACCGTTTATTCACGCGTATTATCGTAGTTTATCATATAGCGGATACGCGCGTAAGCAGAGACGTTCGGCTTGCTTACGCAGCATAGTGCAAGGGTATACGCGAAGATCTGATAATTCACGACACTTTATATATATATATATATATCGCGGACACCCGAGCATCGCAAAGCTATATGCACATGTATATATATATATATATATATATATATATACAAGCGTTCGCATCGTATCGCTTTTGATGTTTCAATTTCGGAGTTTCCAGGAGGCGCGCGCGCGCAGGTTGCACAGGTTGCGCGTCAAATATTGACTTTATTTAAAAGTTGAAATTACGGCGCAGAATGTGAAATTTATGATCGATCGCCACGTTACACGCCCGACGACGTCAGCTTCTCTCTCTCTCTCTCTCTCTGTCGCTGAACTCGCGTACTCGCGTCTGTCCTATATAACTGATATTTTGTAAATGTCAATTTCGATTTTTTACCCGTCGCGCTATACCGAAGCGCGTCGTGTGCGCGCGCGCTGAGATATTCAGTCGACGATAACAGCGTGTCGTTTGTTGACGAATAAATCCTCTGACAGGTGTGATTTTCAATTCTCTCATTCGGATTTATTACCGAAATTTCACAATTTTAATCTGTACTCCGAACTTGTTGCCATTTTGTATTTTATTGAAATGTTTCCGTGAGAATCCTATACAGACGATGTTATTCTCAGTTATGTAACGTGTACGTATATATAAGTAAAACGTATATATGGGAATGAGTATAAAATAATGGAAACTCGGCTAATCTTCGTTACGCTCACGGTTCTAATATTTGTAATAAAGAGTTATTCCGATCGGTTTCTAGAATGCAATCTCCGAATGCCGATAAAGCAATAAATCATAGATCGTATAGTTTTATTTACAGACAGGAAATATATAACATGTTATAACGCGAGGTTCGATGACTAATGACTATGTATAAATAATATTTTCCTGTCACTGAAAAATTGTTGCAGTCACCCTTCAATTTTACGTTACTTTTTCAATCTCGTAATACGTATTACATTTTTTCCCTCAAATGTATATGAATCAAAGAGCCTAATTATAGTTATACGCACAACCCATAAATTAAATTTATCAGTCTCTTATTGAAGTTTCTTAACACCTGAATAAATTAAAAAGAAAAGACTGAACCCGAACCAATTAATTCACTCTTTATACTCAACTTTATAGCTCACGTACGCGTTACTTTTGAAGTTAGACTCCGTTGCCACTTAATCACATTAATATTTAACAATATACCATCAATTCAAATAAGTGAGGCCCGTGGGCAATTTAAACTCGAAATTACAGCCGACAAAAACTTTATAGACGCTACTTAAATAATAATAAATGAATCGTTTAATTCACAACTATACATCCCTCCCAGCCGACTAGTACATAAAACTCGCGCGATATCCTCGCTCTCTCTCTCTATACATATATAAAATGCTATGAAATAAAAGTCAGCCTTTCGCCACGGCGCGATGACGTATATAATTTTAATTACGCGACACGGCGGGCGGGAGCAGCAGCAGCAGCAGTAGTTAGTAGAGTAGGAGGGTACGAAAAAGGGCGCGTAATGGTAATAATAATAATCGCTCTCCAGGCCGGTGCTTCCTCTCCTCTCGCACTCGTCCCCTCGGGGCCGAGTAAAGGTGGGTCGCTCGGGGAAATTGCTCTAATCGAGCGAGCGCGAATTATTATCGAAGGCGTCTCTCCCAAGGGCCAAAGACGATCTCGACTCCTTAGACTAGACTCGCTCTCTCTCTCCTCTTCCACTCCCTCAAGCCCCTTAAATTGATTAGATTCAAGTTACCGCGCGGTGAGCAAAGGCACACACACACGTACATATATAGAGAGTGAGATGAGCACGCGCGGTAGTACCGCACGTATATGTGTGTATATATATATATATATATATATAAACCGGAAATGGTTATGTACATATACATATAGATCGAGTGGGAGAAACTTACCTGCTCGCCATTGATGAACCAACTGAGCATTGCCGCCGGCTTGGACTTTGCGGACGTGCAGTTGAACCGCACGACATCCGAAACTTGGTAGCGATGCCTGCCCGTTCTCCCGGTTATGATAGGTCCCTCCTCCGGCAGCGCTGCAAAGTTTATAGATTCCTCAGTTCACGTCATGTGCGAAGCGAAGCCAGAGGCAGCGCAGAAACCATCCCCCTCCCTTCTCTCCTCTCGCAGGATGTATATATAGAGGGAGGAAGAGAAGGAAGGTTGATGATGTACGTGTAAACATCTTTCGTTGCGAAGGAGGGGGGAAGAGGGAACTAAAAGTGTGTATAACTCGAGGCAGATGACGAGTAAATAGAATGGTATGGAATGCGAGCGGCTGATAAGGTGGTTTGGTCTCTCACGTGTATATACTACGCTTTGCGAATGAACGTAGTGGCCTGTATAGGGAGGTGAAGGAGGGTAGAAAATGGAAATGGAAGGTATGTGAAATGTGGGGAGAACAAGTGAACGATTGGGGAGGTGAGAAAAGGGGGATGTGTGACTGCGCTCGGGTGTTAAAGGTTTGGAAACGGGAATGCTGTCAAAGGAAGTAATTTAAAGTGATAGCTTGAAGATAACTTGTTCGGATTATTTTTTTTGTATATGTATATACGTATATAAATATTGGATATAGAAAATCGAAATACAAGGTTTGGTATTTTATAACGTGGAATAATAATATTTTGTAATATAAATTTTGAAACACCGGAGGGGAATGAATTGTGTTACACTACTTTTTTTAAATTCGATACGGTTAAACTTTAACGTTAACAATTTTGGAACAATATTTGTGTAGCTGGAATTTTCTATCAATAAATATTCAAATAAATTCATGAATTGATAAAGTGAAAATTTTATTTCCTGCCCATAAAATTGCATCAAACTGATCAATAACATAAATTATTTAAAAATTTATCGATTGCGCAGTGGAATTATACTCTTTTAGCAACAGGAAATTAAAATACTATCCAGTAGAGCTCTAAAATTACAACTGATCTAGTTATTTTTTTCACTGGTTTGCACGAATAACTGTGTACATTTATCTGATTTATTTTTAGAAAGTAAGGTTATTAGTTACCAGTGGAATACAGGGTCTTTTGTAATTAAAAAGTTTAATCTATTATATCGCTGCTGTGATGATCAGTATTACGAAAAATTCATTTACACAGTTAATTTTATAATCGACCTCTTTATGCGACATTACTATATAGACTTTCTATTCGATTTTACACTACAACGACGGATTTGGCTAATTATGTTTTCAATTTACTTCAATGTAAATCTATTGCCAAAACGATGATCTAATTTTCCGAAATGTTTGCGTTACAGAGCTTACACAACGGTTTAATGACGACTAACTCAAAATTACACTCAAATCATCCATAACCTCATATATCCGCAAATTTCACTTTATACACAACTGACTAAATTTTATCCTATAAAAAGAAATATTTCAAATGAACAAATATATATACGCTTGAAAACTACCATAATTTCAGACTATATACATATAAAACGACAAGAAGGAAAAGATACTCGGTCGCAGCCATATATCTAATTCAATCAAAAGCCCATTCATCCGTACACATCGAGAGACCCAAAGAGATGATTTATCGTAGCGCGCATCCTCTTGACAATCCTCATGCGCGCGCGTGCGTGTGCGAGAAAACATAACGTACGGTCGTATTGCGGCGCGGGTCGCGCAAGACATAATTCTCAACGGTCTGGCCATACATCGGGGCCGCATCGGCAAGCATCATTCCTTATTTCCCTTCGACGTATCCCATTCCCATTTGGCTATGTAACGCCTCTCTCTCTCTACTCTCTTTCGCTCCTCTCGTGCGTATGATTTACAGGACGACCATAGCTGTACAGCGAACCCTGCTACTCTCTCCATAGCTATATGCACGCACATAGGCAACGCCGCCACTCGCTGAGTTTCCGGTGTGCCAATATCAATTAACATTCGCGCCGTTAATCGCGGCCGAATTCGAACCTAATCCTGTGTAGTGGGGTGCTTACCTCGCCGTAAATTATCATTACATTTGCGCGGGTGTAGGGGAGAGAAACAGCAACAGCAGCAGCAGCAGCCGCCGCTTCTCCCTCTCTCTTGGCCAAGTACGACGATCTAATGCGTGATGTACGCCTGCGTATATTTGCACCCACGCGTGCGTGCGTTTACGTATGCCTGTAGGCCTGCGGTCGCTTGTACTCTGCCGTTGGCCACTCGTGTGCCGATCGCGTTATCGAGAGCTACCGTGAGATGAGCGAGAGAGAGAGAGAGAGAGAGCTGCTCGTTTACACGCAGTTGAGTGGTAAAAATGGATTGTGTCGAGCGTGGATTTTGGTTTTTTTTTTTACGGAGAAAATCGAACTGTGAGTGAATGGGGAGCTTGATTTCGCCGATGAGGACGAAAGTATAGAGCTTTTGAAATGATAGAGTGGAGAATTGAAATGATATTGCGGCGCGGTAAAGTTGACAATAACTGTCGTTTAATTTAGTATTGCTGGATGAAATATCTCTACTGGCTAACAATCGGATTATTTAGATTTCAAACGAAATGACATTCGATATTTAGTGTGCACGATTTGATTAGGGTGCGTAAAATATACGTTTTTGAAAGAAATGTGGTAGTAGCTTGCGTAAAAAAGTGGGAAATGTATATATATATATATATATATATTTTCTTTGACTTTTTATTTAAACTATTGTATAACAAAATATAACTTTTTATTTTGTTTAGATTCAATGTATAAATAAATACAGATAAATACTATAAAAGTTTCTGTACTAAAAATATTATCAAAACCACTGCAAATTCATTATAGTTTCTTTAACTGTATTCTACAATTCTATCGAATTCATTAGTAGAAAAATGAACAAACTGAAACTTTTACAAAGTGGTAGAATGTTATGAAACTCTTTAAATCATGTTTTTAAACACTTTCGTCTCGAAATGTTTTATTGCTGGTCCAAAGTTTTTCTTTGAGGAAGCAATTCCTGTCTGACCGAATTCTGATATTTTCTACTGTAGATTTGCCGTTTTATTTATTATCCGTGTCATCAGTTTAAATCGACTATTTTTAACGACTATTTTAAATTGAGGTTCATTCGAACAGGTTATTCAGGATATTTTCACGAGTTGTTTAACAAATAAAATCTTCTCGGTTCGTGTATTCCTTATTATGTTTGCTTTAAGAACAAAAGCGTGTTATTTCAATTACAGTATTAAAAATACATAAATTCACGATACGGATATAATAAAAGAACCTATCAATACTTGAAAATTTCGCTGTAATATTTTATTCACTAATCAAATATTGATAAAACTTAATAAACTTAAAGATGCAGTAAATTATACAAGTTATACGCAACTTATTAACGAGAATCAGGTTTCAAATTAGAGTATTTTTTAATGAAGATATAATTTGATATCATTTTGTAAAGTAATGATACTATGTTTCTCGCGTAAGTGAGTCATTATCGTTATCTTTCTCCTCCGTTCAAAATTTCTCACAGGGCGTTGGAGCTTCCGCAAAGTACTGCGTCAATTGTTCCATATGGAGGGGTGACGACAGACAATGAACGCGGGTTTCTACGCATTTTATTACCCTATTCTTCGAAAAAAAAAACACTTTACGTTCTTCTACGTTTTACTAAACCGTATTATTACATTCATTATTGTAAACGGAAACACTGATAAGTTTTATTACATTAATGTTGATAGTATAATAAGTTGCAGAATCTTTAGTTTTACAAATTAATTATCAGATACATTTTTCGATTTTTTTATTTAGTAATTAAACCAATTTAACAAAACCCCGATAACCTGAATGAAATAATTTTTAAATAAATGGATTACTCGATCGTAATACAATACAGCAAATCACTAAGTGCCAATTAATTGACAGTGGTTCTTGTTTACAAGTAATGTACTTATAAAAGAAAAAAAAGGAAACGAAGGCTGTAACGGATAAAAACGGCAAAAAATAATTACAAAACTAGAAGAAAAATCTAAGGACTCGTTAGCGTTGGAAGCTCGCAATTAATATTTTCCCAGGGCTCTCGAATTCAATCCTCAATAATTCTCAATTATAAAGCTTCCTTCCGCCGTCTAGCGATTTAACGTATAATAACTCGATCGCAATTACAAATCGCGCAGCCCCACTCGCTCTCTCGCTCGCACTGCGGCTGCGCCATCCCGACAGACGCGAAGCCCGATATGTTAGAGCGTATCCCAGGCGTCTGACGTGTTCCTGATACGATTCACTCGCTCGCGTCGACTCTGTCTATATACACAAGACATTTATATATATACACACACACTTCCACGTATAGCTGTATGTATACAGATATATACGTACACATGAAAGCGAGAGAGAGAGAGGGAGAACGAGCAAAGTCATCCACTCACCGGCTGACTTTCCTCTTTCGCGAGAGTGCGAGTGAGAGAGAGAGAGAGAGACTCTCGAGTACGCCGAGAGCACTGCAATATAACTTCGTCAATCAATAAACTAATTAATATCAATTCGCGCGTTCGCGAGCGACACGGCGGGTTAATTGACGCTTTGAAATCTGGGTATATGGCTTAGAATAATCGGTCAAGTGTTTGTCTCTCTGCTATATAGTATAGTGCGCGGTATCCGCAGTATCTCCCTCTTTCTCTCTCTCTCTCCCTCCCTTTCAGCGAGGAAATTTGAATTATTGATTTTAATCGAGCTCTCGGTACTTTATGCCCGTGACAACGCGATGCTTTGTTAATATATACTGGAGCTGTACAGCCGTATGTATAGATAGAAGTATATACATATATATATATATACAGCGCGCGATCCGCCCGAATATGTAAAACGCGAATGTGCGGTCGGGCCAGATATAGGGAACGAATGAATTCGAGAGCGAGCGAATGGGAGAGAGAGAGAGAGAGAGATAGAAGTGCCAGCTGCGAATGGAAAAGATAGAGCGTATGTCGAGCTTATAACGCACGGTCGAATTCTAATCTACGATATTTGGCGGTTCGCGATGCGTTATTATAAATTCAATTTTCGCCTCTCTCTCTCGTTCTCTCTGTCTCTCTCTGACTCTCTTCTATATACGATATCAGGCCGATTTAGCTGTTCAGCCGTTGCGTGTGGTGCATCGGGCTATATGCGTGCGCGCGTGCTATGCCGTTTCGGATTTGTACTGATGAGTTTCTTCGCGCGAGAGGATTTTAGCAAACGCTTCGATTACAACTGTCTATGGATCTGCGATTTAACGCATTTTTGCCTGTATATCGACTTTGATTATACTATTTGCATTGGATGAAATTGGCATTAATTTAAATTAGTAGGATTTATTGTGATATCTTTTTTATCGTCTATTGTTTGGCAATGTTATACTATTAGTGTACTATGGTATGTAATCAGTTGTACATAAACAAATTGAAACTATGTTCAATTGTCAATATTTCTATAAACATACAGAATTCTTTTGTCACATTTTTATTTAGATGCAAAGTTTGGATTTCATTTATGAATTTTTTAATTAAGTTTCGTTTAATCAAGAATAAAGGTTTGCACTATAAAGACGTATCATTGATATCATCATTACCTACTCTGAAGAATATCTCTATGAGTTTTATGAAAATTGGTCACTCGAGAATATAGTGAGTTTCAGTTATAGTGCATTTTAATGAAGTATGCGTAGAGCAAATTTTCCATAATTAAGTTGTAACTTGTTACGAAGGTTATTCATAGGGCTTGGAAGAAAGTTACATAGCCTATTAATCCTTAATCTTGGATGAGAAACAATATACCTAACGATATTTTTTAATTAAAATTATTTGTGATAGAGAAGATGGCTTGTTATTTCATCTTTAATAAACAAGCTAATCGGTATAAGGATTTTTATTTTTGTAACGAATATTACTATCTCAAGCTGGAAATATTTTACAAAGCCTACTCTCTGAGAAAGTTATTAGGACAGTCACATGTGAAATATTACAAAGCTTTCTCTAAAAGAAAAAACGAAATTTACATAATGGAATGAAGTTGAACTAAATTTAAATTGTACTACTCAAATTCGTGAACAGATAAGATGAATAATAGAATCAGTTACGAAACATAGGGAATTTTAAAATAGGATAATGAATGAACATTTTTTACTCAAATACAAAATTATAATGTAGCTTCGAAAAGTTTATTTTAACAAGAAAATAACTTCTTTAATCAGTAGAAAGGTTCTCAGTGGTAGATTTAAAAAACTTTGTCTTAAATAGAATTATTAATTATGCTATCAGCATAATGGTCTGAAAAATTTCCAGGTGAAGTAATATGACATTATTCTATATATATAATTACGCAAATATAGAAAGTGCTAAGTGTACAATCTTGAAAATGTCATGAATACTTAATGAAATTAGGGCACGAAAGGTTCTGATTGTGCTTTATACGTAATGTTTTTATAGAATTAAAACTGTATCATAACGTGGATTTTTATTTTTAGGTATTTTCTCTGAATACAACAAAGATAATTCTACAATAGTAACTTCAAATGAAAAGAGCGGAAAATAGCTTGTAATTATGTTACCTCTAAAGTTAAAACTTTCATTAAAATAAGTAATTAATTAACTTATGACTTCGTACAAATAATATTAAGATAGCATTGTTAATTATTTAAGTAATAAAAGAATAATAATTTAACGATTATAAACACACGTATTATTATTCGATTTCAAAAGTGACATGTAAATATACATAATTTCAAGTTTTTTTCATTCGCTACTTTTTCCTTCGACATACTATTGAAATCATAACGCCTGAAAAATAATACGTCTCATTTTTCGTTCAATAAATTCTTTTTATGCGGATGGTAACTTTCATGCCGTTGTTCAACTACGTGCATCGGTAGAAGACTTATTTCTTTTTCCCATTATTAGGGGGAGGAGAAACCGAAGTTCCGATATATCTTACTTTCTATTGAAATGCACCAGCACCGCATGCATGTTTGATATTATTTCAATGCGTGTGCTGCGGACAAAGGAAGACGCCTACGGGCTTACACATTTCACGTCTTCCGACAGTGCAATGTTTTTCAGTATTGCATTTTGTCGGAGAAAGGAAAAGAACGAATTTTCAGAAGAACAACTTCTTGTCTATAAAAATTATGTATAACAATGTTATCATTATTTAGGTGTTGATGTAAATTTTTACACATCTTTATTTACATGTTGATGGTATAAATAGTAATAACATTTTCTAATGTCTTAGAATTGAAGAAGTTGTCATATTTAGTGTCTTTCAAATAATTTTTTTAAACGCAAATCTTGAAAAACATTATTATAATGTAATGGATGTACGCTTAAAAGTTTACTGGATACGTGCGATTAACTGATTATAATTTAATTACGAGATAGTTGAACAATTTCAATAATTAATGAGGATATCCTAAGTTTCTACAAGGAAAGTATACGAAACTGCTTTTACAATGTTTGCCGTAAGCAAGTCCAATAAACATCATTTAAAAGACGTTTATTATCTTTAAACTGCACATAAAACTAGTCTTAACGATTCCTTAAACAAAGGAAGATACTTTAACTGTGCGTGTGTTGTTATTTAAATAGTAATAAAAAAAATATTCACGATGATAGTGCAGATTTGCAGGCAAACGTTGAAAGTAATTAGTTTTATTGAAATTTATAGAAGCTGTAAATGACGAACCATCAGTCAAACTAATATACATGAGAAAACTCATTCTATGCATTAAACATAACACGGCAATTGAACTAATCGTAATATAATAAATACAAGGATCAATCAACGATTGACGTGCACTTGTACGGTGAAAACCTTGTTTTTTCATTAATGCTCGCATTATCATCCTAGTTATCGAAAAATAACTTTTCCTCCCTAAACATAAGGTAATGAAACACAACATGACTTTCTATTTATTCGTTCACCATCATGCCTACTATATACACTGTTAGAAAACTTCCATATATATATAGATATAATGTGTTTACATTTTGAGTTTCCAAATGTACACATTGTATATCTATATATATCGAAGTTTTCTTACAGTGTATAATCACAAGGCCGCGTTGGTTAAAGGCGTCGAAACCCAACCACGATCGAGGCATCGTGAGATACAAGCCTACACATATCATTCAAATCAGAATCATAATTACGCATCAGAAGTACTTTATCTCTTCATTAAAGCCAGCTCGTACTCGTTACACCCCTCTTATCTCGCGCTTCTCTCGTTCGTTTACCTCTATTTACGCACACCCACACATATACATACACACACACTCTTTGTCCCTCATTACTTTTATCGTCACACTTTATTTTTCCATGTATTTCAGGCCTTATCCTCAGGGGGGAAGGGAGAGGGTAAAGGACTACGCGTGCGTTCCCCGGGCGAAAATAAATTATCTAATCTAATCTAATCGGGCGTACGCTGTGCTGCCCGTGAGCGAGAGGGACACACGGCCGAGCGAGCTTGCAAGCTCGGCGCTTGCTCGCTCGCTCGCTCGCTCGGCCGCGCTATCTGCGGCAATCAATTGAGAGGAGGGGGAGGGTGAGAGGGTGTGAGTGGGAGTATAGCAGGGTGGCTGGTCATACCAACGACGAGCATGTCCGAGTGATCGGAGACCGTCTGGAATGCTGGCGCCTCGGCTGACACCTCACACCTGTACCGGCCGGAGCTCATTAGGTTAACCGAGCTCAGCACTACTGAGCGCTCCGTCGAATTGTGGATCTGCAACATATATACAAAAGAACATATATATAGATGCGTATCATGAATGGTGTGTATATATATATAGATAAATAGGTAGGTAGGTAGATTGTTCTATGTATATGTGTAATAGTGGTCGTGTACGCGCGACGATTGCCACTGCGCCGCGATTACGCAATTACGTACGTTTTTTCCACTCCCTTTTTTTCTCTCTCTCCGAACGCGCGTACATAGCTCGTTAAACATCCACTCTGTAATTGATTCATTCGACCAAAACCCAACCAAAGCGTATATAGTAGCCACACGCACGTGTTTTCGGGCTCGTGTTTTTACCGGAAATATAGCAGAGGTAGATGGGAAGGGGAAAAGAGTCAATATTAGACTACGAGAGCGCGGAACGCCACCGAAAAAGTTTGCCAGGATGCCGAGAGGACGACTCTCTGCCGTGGTCGCGGATAATTAGGCAGAGGCTGTTGCGTAACTGAAATATTTGGCCAGCGACTAACGGCTGAGTTTAAACAACGTTGAGAGTGAGAGAGAGGGAGAAGTTTGTGTTTTCGAACTATATATAGGAGAGAAGGGGAGTCAGTGGACAAAGGAATGCGATCGATCAATTTTTTCTATCCAGGACAAGTGTGTGGCGTGGTGCTTAACAATGTGGGCCGGCGATAATGGCGTGATGTTATTATTAAAGATTGTTCGAGTTAATTAAAAGATAACATCGCGCCAGCTTTTAATATTATCCGCAAAATTGTTAAAAGGCTAAATCTATGATTAACGAGACCGATGATAATGATATTGAAGCTGGGATCAATTAAAGCTGATATGGAAAACGCCAGAGCCTATATGCCAATTTCGTATACTGATTATGGGGAATTTCATAATTGAGTTCATGTTTATTTCCTTATCGATATATATGTGTTTGATTATATTTAGCGGTTATATATTACTTGCAAGACGAGCTGTGTGACAATATTTTTAATGAAACACTTTAACTTGCTATATATATTGATTGTTTTGACAATATATTCTTTATACCTGTTAATTATTATAGAAATAAATTCATTTTTTAATCATTCGCTAAGCAGAGACAAAGCACGTAGGAGTAAAAATTTATTACAAGATTAATTTTTAACCTTATTCAGTGACAAATCATGTAGAGATTTATTTAAACATATACAATATGTGTGTATTCAAGCTGAAGCAATACAATTTAAATAAAACAAGTGGGCCAAATATCTCAAATAATGTAGTCACATTAGTTTTCGTATTTTCACACAGCCGAATTTATATTTATCTTTACGCGTTGGCCCTCACAAATAGCAGCGGGGAATTTAATTATCGCGTTCGTTAAACTTTTACAGAGCGTCGCGAATTTAGAATACACGAAACGGCCATTAAATTTTTACCCGCAAAGGTCTCGTCCGAGACATTTAACACGATTGTGGCTTTAATAATTCCCGAGCAATCCCCACGTAACTCGCGCGCTCCCTCCGTATCTCCATAAGTCTACGCGTGCCGGTGGCAGTACAAGCCTCTCGTCCTTATCAATTCTAATTAAATCAGTGCGTTAATTTTTCAGGAGACTCCACGCGCGCGCGCGAGATATGCGAATAGGAAAACACGATGAGCACCTCACGCGGGGTACTGAAACTTTCATTCGCGGCACGCACTGCGACTCTCATGCTCTCACGCGTTTCGGTTAAAAGATGCTGCGCGTTTAAAATGTTTATTTTATTGCGACTTCCCTTTCACTTTATTATTTGATTATTGATTTTTATTGCGTGCTATTGGCTGTGTGGTATTTATTTTTTAAGGGATACCGCTGTATGATAGTTTTGTCTTACTCTCACGTCATTTATTGTTTGCGCGAATGATTTATATTAATCTGGAAGATTTTACGATTTTCGACGAGTAAAATTATACAATATAATCTTTATCATTCTGAGTATTGATAGTACAATAAAGCATCATGTTTAAATTTGTTTTCATTAGTAATAGATGATATAGGATAACTTAGATTATATAGATCAAATCACATTTAAAATAAACGTCATAAGTAATAAAGCACACCAAATTATTTATTTGACATATTAGGCAATATTAATTATAAATTTGTATTCACACAGAATCGTCGTCACTATACGCGATCGTTCACTTCCGAATAGAAATACGTTTTCAAATAATTCAAATCATTTAATTTGAGACATAATCGAGATATTATATTTTCGGAAATTTTCAATCACATAATAGTCATTTAGATCAATTAAGAAAATTTAATTTTATTTAATATTAAATATTAAATTATTTTATACTTGCGAAGATAATTAACGATTCAAATTAAAAAAGAAAATTTTTATAAAAATTAAATAAAAATTTTAAAATTGATCAAATTTTCATATAATTTTGCATTCTATATTTGTACGATTATGTAGATTTGAAGAAACGTCAACCGAAGTTTGATCAATCATTAATTTCATGAATATTTTAGAAAACTTATACGAAATATGTTTGGTAAGCGTGTGGAATTGCTAGCCACGTAAAGTAATAAAACCAGATATTTTGACATCACCGATATTCGCGTGTGCATTGCAGAAGTTTCTTTGTGTAGTAAAATTTAATTAAATCCTATGCCAGTGTTAAAATCATGATTGCAGCACAATATAATAAATTTAATACTACATTCAGTGGTCCAAATTAAACATCAAACATTTTTCGTTTTTATTATATTATAAGGTTTTTTTTATTTAATGACAATATCATATGAAAGATGAAATTGATTTAATTATCCAATTTCAATTTGTAATAAAATATATTTCTATCCGGAGATTCTACAATACAGTTTTAATTCTAAATTTTGATTATCATGAAATAAAACTAACAAACTTCAAAGAACATATGGCATTATAATTTGACGCCAATTAAACTCAAGTAAGAAATACGAGGTTTCTGCTAGTTTATGTGTATAAATAGTAGAAAAAGATTATTGGAAATATATCTTTAAGTAAAATATATTCATGTAAAAAATTTAGCTATTATATTTTTAGCAATGTATTGACGTTTTATATTTGCTCTACGGAATAAACTAAAAATACACCCAGAAGATCACAATTTTCTTCAATATATTTTAATTCCTAGAAAAACTTTTATTTTCTACATTGTTCACTAACAAGTTAGTGACCTGATTTTATATACGTTTTCTGAAAGGCAACGTGCAGTCAAATGTTTTTTAATACGAACTTTGGTCATCACTTTAACACTGTATTACACGAAATATTTATATATGTATTATGTTTGTAAAGCAATTTGGTTTACAATAAATGACAATTTCTAAAATTTCTATCTTGAAAGTAATTGATTGCATATGTTGTAACACAAAATATGCCTGCAGCAATTAGTTTATAACATTATAACAACTTCCTATGCAAATTATATACGGAAAATAGTTGTTTTAGAATAGTTAACAAATTTGCAATCCAGACGATTAAAATTAAACGAAGCAAAATTACCAAAGTTTCGTCATGGAAAGAACATATTGCCCTACATTTTGATGATTTTATTCAAATTACTTTTCTGCATGAACAAGGCTACGGCTTATTTTTTGTATGCATTTGTGATTTTAACTGAAACCATGTATATAATAATGAAGGTTAGTTAAATTAAAATTGAGACAAAAATAAAAATTAATCTGGATTTGAAGCAAAAAGTAATTTCAATTTTTTGTCCACGTTTCTCAAATCAACCATGTTTACTCTCAATATTTTTGTACTTATTAGTTACAATTTTAACGTAAAACATTGTAGTCATAAAAAGAAACAACACGAACTAAAAATTATTGCATAAATTCCGCCGCAGGATTTTACATAAACATGTATTTTATTGAACACCGACGAAATTATTAAAAATGCTGAAATCTACATTCTATAAAACATAAATCGCAAAGTAATAAGTAACATTATATCTTGATATATATAATAATATTGAATTTTACTTCTAAATAGGATAGAAAATCACACAAAACATGTTAAGCTACCAGAGTTTCATGTGCGATCGGTATCTACAAACTCCCCCTGATTTAGATTAAACGTTCGAGCCCCCCGTCGTAACATTACATTCGCTATCGCTTTTGAATAAATAACGTCGTGTTGGCTCACTTCTGCTGCTCGAGTCCAATTCCCTCGTGGCCGTTAGACTTTCTTACACATACACACACACACATGCAGCGGCCTGGATTAATGAATTCAACCAACGTATCAATCTCTCACTCACACATGCTATATAGTTCCATGACCAGTGACGACATGTATATATATATACATATAGACGCACGCACACTTACGACGGCATCTCAATTTTCCGGAGCACCGCGCGGTCAGGAAAATAAAGAGACCCTGGCTGGAATAAAGGGCCGAAAGGAGGCCGTACAAGGAGAGAAAGAGAAAGAGCGACGAAGCCGGACGGACGTGCGCGGGTGAGCGCGCGAAGCTGGAAAATCATCAGCAAGATGGGCTCAGCCCTTATGGCCGCTCGCGTGCACATCTCTCTCTCTCTCTGTCTCTTTCTCTCGTCGCGCGCGTTGCACTCGAAATCCCAACTCGGCCCCTCGGGCGCGTTAATCCCGGCGACGCGGTCGGCGCTCCCACTCTCTCCCTTAGTCTGCGCTTCACGGCCAGAGCCAAGTAGGGAAACTGGAAACTGCGCCCGTGATATGACGACCGAGAACGTGAGAGAGCGAGAGCAAAAGGGGGTAGAGAGAGAGAGAGAGAAGCGTCGCTGCGGCGCTCGTGGCAGTGGCAGAGAGAATCGCCCTGGGGAGCAGACGTTAAGCGAGGGGTTTGCTTCCGACTAATAAGCCACTGAAACGCGTATTAATCACGCTATACATACGAATATATACGTGCGGGACGAGAGAGAGAGAGAGAGAGAGAGAACGGACGACAGGGAGCAAATGCATTTGTACGAATTAACAGGGGCGACGATCCGACTTGTTAATTCAATCACGATAATTGCCGCGCACGCGCCCCCGCGTGAGTCTTTGCCTTCTACCGCTCTGTATATATATTATATATATGTGTGTATATACAAGCGTACGTCCTCTAAGCTCCTGTTTTTTTTTCATCCTCTCGTCTTTCTCGCTCTCTGTAAGCGCGTACGACGGAAGTTTTTAGCGCGCGCGTGCGCGCGCGACGCTGCAGTTTTTCGAGGTTCGTTCGCCCGCGCGCTTTTGACGTGGATTTCAGCTGCTTTCTCTCTCTCTCTCTCTCTTTCTCTCTGTATATGTTTACTTACGTACTTTTTGAGGGCTGAGTTATTAGGGGCGCCACCGCGACTTTTTCTCTCTCTCTCGTTCTCTCCCTCTGCGAGGACTTACTTTTTTTTCGACGCTTTTTGCCAAACAGCACTGGGAAAAGGGGGGAGAGAGAGAGAGAGAGAGAGAGAGGTATTAGTCGTTCTTCTATTTTTTCTCAGACCGAGCCATGTATTTCGCCGCTGAATAATTTCAGCGGGATTAAGAGGCTTTAGCAGATGGCCGTGCGCCATAAACTTTAATTCGAAAAATCGACGACGCAGTATGGCAATTTTAACGTTATATATATATATAATGTATATAGAAAACTTTTCTTTTTTTTTAATTTCACCTTTTATTTGTCACGTTATCAAAAGTTGGACAA
Source organism: Torymus tubicola (assembly GCA_035583055.1). Lineage (NCBI taxonomy): Eukaryota > Metazoa > Arthropoda > Insecta > Hymenoptera > Torymidae > Torymus > Torymus tubicola. Next base: position 53,543 of record JAWWEQ010050525.1, read on the forward strand.
AGATTGCGCTCGAAATACAGAAATACACATTAATTTGTTTTTTACTAGTCGAGTGCTTGCGCGCGCGCGCGCGGGAGGGTGCGCGCACCAAAGTTATACGCTGAAGTTTCGGAGCTCGCCGAAGCGTGTTTAGTTACGTTCAACTTTGCTAGTTTCCACTGCAGATCTTCGTAATACTAAAACTTGCGCTCAAAAACTTCATAAGAAGTCATTCGCGTGAGAATTAACATTATTTCAACGACTTATTCAAAATGCCATATAATATTGCGCCTATATATACAGCGTGTGCGCCACTCTCGGCAAACGTTCACGCCGGCGCGTTGAGATGAGCTGAAATATTAATTTGAAAGGAGCTGAGGTACGCTTGCGTATACATACATACATATATATATATATATATGCACAGTAAGAGTATAAGTAAGAGTGAGAGAGAGAGATTGGTAAGGCTTCAGTCTGGTACCGTTGCTTAGTATAGATGTATACGTATATATCTAGAGAGAGAGAGAGAGGCTTCGTTGAGCAGAGATTATAAGCTTTGCTACTCATGCGCTCGCGTATAGGGGCTTGACCGACCGCTGCATTTTCGTAATATATATATAGCTAAGGAAAATAACTGCGGTGCATCAGGTAAATACCCGTCGTCGCTCTCTGGTTCCCTAGCGCCTGTAGAACCGTATGGTTAGCCCTGACTGACCTCGAAAACTAAATAGCGCCTGAAGAGTATCCGTTGCGCGTTGTGTATTGGTGGCTACGAACGTGGAGAGAAAAAAAGCAGTCCTCTATGGTTGAGTAAAGAAATAAGGGTTGACCTTATATAGCATGGTGCATCGATTATTGCATCTTTGTTACGGTGTGAATTGAAGGTTGAATGATAAAATGAGATGTTGTTAAAGAAATCTTATAGAAAATTATTAGAAACATCTCGTCTCAATTTTTAAGCTCAATTTCTATTTACATTCGGTAATAGTTATAGTGTTTTACTTCTTACAATTAGTAACATTTTTAAGTTCACCGTGCTATTGTTACATATATTATGAATTTTTCTTTGAAATACCTCTACAGGTATGATTAACGCATTAACTTATTATATAAAATATCGTTAACTCTTCTAGCAAGAATAGAACATAATATTTTTTTTCCTCTCCAGCGGAAAAATATATCAGTAAGCCAATCTATCGACGCTGTAACGGCAAAAAGAGTGATAAGACCTCATTTTGGTAGACCGTAAATACAATATTAAATCACGTCGAACAACCTCTTCGGGAAAATATCGGGGAAAAAGTAGTAACGGGGCTTTGTACACCTCGGTATATAGAACCGTTAGTTATAGAGAAGAGAGAGAGAGAGAGAGAGAAAGGAAAAAAAAGTAATTGCCGCGGCCCATGCAAAGTTCAATATCAGTAATTTTTTCCCTTTATGCGGCGGATGGAATTATGACGTGGGCGCCGGACAGCGCGCACTCGATAAAAGCACTTCGTTAATCACGGCAGAAGAGTTCTGTTAACGAAGACGGATAATCCAATTATACCCGTATGACTTTTGATCTTCGTCCCACGACGCATAATTGACAGTGTTTGCTAGATGTGTGTATATTTGTAGAAAAGTTTTATTCTTGTCCTTTTTAAAATAACCCGTTACAGATTATAATATATATATATATATATATATATATATACCTCAAAGTGTGAACTAAAAATACGATGCGATTGTAATGCGATTACGCATATACCCATCTATTTATAGATTAACATTTTACTGATAAAAGAATCCGTGAATATACGTCAATACTACATCTACGTAACCTTGTTGTATATAGACATCGAGCATTGAAAAAAAAACTACCCCATAAAAACCTCACATTCTACTGACCGTAAACCAACTCCAACGCCGTCACATTATATATCACACAATATCATCCATAATACCCATCTAAGTATATACACACACACACACATACACCCAGACATCAGGGCAAAAATCTTCTCCTATCACCCATAAAACCCGAGCCCATCATATAACGCGCGTCGCGGTATATATATATATATATATCGTGAATCCACAGGGTAGTATATATAGGAGCGGGAGAGGGGGAACTCCGACAAGCCTGGGCAATTAATGTTTTCTCAGGCCGCGCGCGCGAGACACACGAGAGCTATCAATTTAAAGTATCTCTAGCGTGAACGATCGCGTTGACGTGCGAGCGTCAGTATATAGTATAGGATACACATATAGTATGCATATATATACACGCGTGTACGCGGTGAGACTCTCCATTGAGAGAAGGCTCAGGCAGGCGCGCGCGCGCGCGTGCGGAGAATCGCCCCCGGAATATAATAAGCGTAATATATACGAGAGACGACGACGAGCTCCCATTGTCATCGTCACGCTCCCGGGCGAGCTGCTATACCTCTCCGGCGTTCCCATGTTCTCGAGCGAGTGAGGGAGGCTAGGACCGCACGGTGGTGGACGACCGGACTCTTATCAAACTTCAGCTTTTGGGGAGCGAATAGTAGAGAGACCCCGTGTATGTATATTTTACGTATGTGAATGCAGTGGAATGTATTTTTGTATTATTTGTTATATATATATATATATATATACGTGTATACTTACGTCGACAGTGACACCGGGCAGCTTGAATACCAGCACCGGTGGCTTCTCTTTCGGTACGTAACGGTAGAACTCGTTGCCATCCTTGTACCACTTGACACTGTAGAGGACGACGTTGTCCAGGTCGAAGTTACAGACAAGCCGGACGTTCTGACCGCGCACCACGTGCTGAGGTATCACCAGCTCCATCATTCTCAGGCCATCGATCCCTGCAACATACAAGAAAAGTGTGCGGCTCAGCTACTATAGTCTCTCTTTCTCTTTTCGCCTCTGTTCTTTCCTTCCTTCTTCTTCTTTGCTTTCTCCCTCTCTCTCTCTCTTTCTCTTTCGCTTGCTCGTTATAATGCGAGCGTCTTTTTAGATCGCGTCAGCAGAGTCTCGCGAATCTCTCACACGCGACGCCCGTTACACGTGCACGCGCTCGCTGTATGTGTGTAAGGGGGTGAGACCACGTTGGGGCGAGGAGAGAAAGAGAGAGAGAGAGAGAGAGAGAAAGAGAGACGGAGATAAAGCGATTTATTAAGGCTTCGGCCAGATAAGTCCTTATCTGCTGTTGGGCCAACGTAACGAGCAAAAACAAAATTTCGCTCGCTTCCCGGTGCCTTTGCAGTCCCCTCTTCTCTCTCTCTCGGCTCTACGCGTTATTGTTTGTCGTTGGCTTTTTGAGGACGTAGCTTTTAGGGTTTATTTTACGAGGATTGGTTTCTTTATAGATTTAAATTGTAAAAAAAGGGAGATTATAATCTTACGGAAATGTTATTTTCAGAGAATTGAACGAATTTTTTATCAGTTCTTAAGTGCTATTATACGATGTCGTTAAAAATTGTAAATTATGCAAGATATCATATAATTACTATGAATAATATATATATCGTTAATTATAAATAACGTTATTCAACATCTTCAACGCTATATATTTTAGCAAATAAGAGGTCAGTCGTTTAGATCCTAAGGGAAATTTCGCCAACTTGAACGATCGTTTACATAAAGTCCTTTCTAAGGCGCAATAAATCACCCCGATAACTTACTGATACGTATGCAATCATTTCAATTCACTTTCTGCGATTTCGAGCCGTTGAAATTGATTTTCGTATGCATACAACGCGGCTATTCTAGGGCACTTGAATAGATAAAAATTCAAATGTACGTTATATATATTTAACACAAATGTTATTTTAATAATCGTGTACCATATATATAAATAAATACGGAGATAATATTATTTAGTTGATTAAATTTCGAACTATGGAAGTTCGCAACATATATATATATATGTAAACGTAAACGAAAAGGAAGTTTCGAAACAACATTATTACACTAAAGTCAGAAAGGAGTTGTTCGACTTCATCCGTCAAGTATCTACACACAACTTGGCCAATGAGTTCGACGATTGACGGAACTCACCGGGTGTTGCAACAAAAACTACGCATTAATTAACTTATATATATATTGCAAGAAACAACAACAACAACAACAATATCAACGCGCAGGCATGACACGATATAGTTCGCCTCGTCCTTTTCTCTCAACCCCTCGTGCGCGCCAACTTCTGATGCACAGACGCGTGGTGCGCGTTTCGGTATACATATATTTTGACATGACACAGCTTACTACAACTATATACTGGGTCAGTATACTATATGCTGGGAGAGCGCATCGGCGTGCGCCGGCGCGCCTATACTCTCCTCGTTCCGCATTAAACTCGCCGCTTGTACGGAGCGCGCACGGAACATACACAACGCCCTATACACACACACACATATATATATATATACCTTATATACACCTGTCACATATACAACGAAACTTCGCCACGCGAACAATCATATACATGTATATATATGTACGCAGTAGTAGCAACAGTAGGGTATCCCCTATATATATACGCCTATACCTACTTCGGAATTCACTTCGGCAGCGTTCCGGCATCGCACACTTCAGCCTGTAGACGCGGCGCATTAGCATTCCCGCGTTTTCACCGCTGCATCACTTATATACCGGCCACGCATGTGTATATATATACACGTGTGTGTGTATATATGTAACGCAAGAGTATAAGCGTACGCGCCGCACTCGGCTGACGAGCGAGACCCGCGCGCAATTTGCACGCGTATGAGCATAATCCGTGGTATACATTTGCCTCCCTCTCCTCTCCACCACCCGCGCGCAATCTGCTTTCGGCATAGGTATATATGACTCGTGTATAGTGAGAGAGAGAGAGAGAACGAGCAAGAGTATATATGCAGTTCTGGCAGTATGCGTCTGCGCGCGGAGAGAGCACGCGACTTCATCGGCGCTTTATCCGCGTACTGTTTAGGGTTAATGTTGTGCTGCGTTTAGCGCAATGTGCGCTCGTACGAGCGTTTCTCTGTATATACAAGTGTGTGTGTATGTGTGTGTGTCATTTGCGAGAGACGGCGAGAGGAGCGGGCGCATTTTACCCTTACGCCGCGAGCTTGTAATCGCGTAATCGTTACGGCGCACGTACATTCAATTCGCTTTAATTACGCGTGTCGCGGGGTTAATTAAGAGAACAGCAGAATTTCAATGACGTATTATATAGCTGAGTGTTAGTTGAGAAGTAAAGGGAATAAGGGTTCGTCAAGTTTATTGGGTTTCGTGTGTGTATGTGTGTGTACGTATGTATATATAGTGAGCCATTTGAGATCTTGCTGCTTTTTTTCTGTGGATAATTATATGGGCGTATTATAATTTTGAGGGAATACAGGTTGCTGAGTATAGTTTAAAAGTGCATGAGTATAATTGCTCAATTCATTAAAGACATAGTCGATTTTTTTACATTTTCATTTTTAAAGAAGGGATAATTAATTGTTCGCTAACTCGCCTGGTAAAAATTCTTTATTTGAAATGGATGTAGGTTCTATAAGCGTTTTTTTTTAAATGCAATATCATATGCTAAAATATTTTATTCCGACAATTATAATACAATCATGACAATAATAAGGTTTTGTCCGAATTAATGAATCACGTAATTATTTCAATAACACGTTAATTGATCCAATTAATTTTTGTTTCAATGCAATTGTATTTAATTGATTTAATTAAAACTTTTTCGTAGTACTAAATTTCCAATAAATTTTCACTAAAAAATAAACTTTCGCTCACAAGCTTCGTGTATATGTTTATATTAACCTATTGATTAATTTAATATTCCAAACAAATTTAAAACAAACTCAACATTTTTATCAGTTGTTATAAAAAAAACATATTTCAATAAATCTATTTTATCACTGTACACATCAAACCACATGATTCTCGATATTTTTCCACATTTTGTTTAACTAAAAGCATTTTAAAAATCTTCTACAACTCCATCGCTCCGGGAAAACAGAAACACTCTGCTATTCAAACCTCGCAACACTGCGCGTAGACTTAACCGTACGCTTAATCAGAATGGGTAAAATCAGGAGCGTAAATAAAAAAGCGAGCGCATGGAATTATGAATTCACTAACCCGCGTCGTAGCCTTGATTATAATTAAAAATGCATGAACTGCAAACGGCGAGCGACCAAAGGAAGTGACGCTACGGGACTTTGACGACGCACAAGCCCGTCGTCGTCGTCCGACGGCGCGTAATCGCGTTTGAGCGCCGCGCGCGCACAGGAAAATCGAGTCACACTAATGGCGCTCGATCGCGCGCCTTTTTCCTTGACTTTTTATCGCCAACCGCGCGTCGCTGCTCTTTCTCCTTTCTGTCCACGCGCGCGATGCCTGCCTTTAATTTTTGCACCCTTCGTATACGCTGCTGCTGCTGTTGCTGCTATACTAGCCACGCTGCGACTGCACCTCTTTGTTCCCATTCTCTATAGCTGTATTATCGATAATCGTGAGCGAGAGCGAGTACGCGAACGAAAGAGAGAGAGAGAGAGAGAAAGCCGCGGATATATATACGAGGATTTGCGATTCCGCTGCCGACTTCTCTATATGACTGTCTCTCTCTCTCTCTTTCGTGCTCTCTCCCAGACTTTTTTTTCCTCGGCCTTTCGGATTATATCGGCGGATTTATCGGAAGAAACGGCTCGGGGGATGATTCGCTCGTATATTTTCTGGCGATGATGGTAAGTATGGATTTTTCGTGCAACGACTCTCTTTCGCTCTCTTTTCCCTGGCTCGCTCTTCGACAAAAGAGAGATTTTCTACGTCTTTCTTTCTCCTCGCTATTCTCTGTCTCTCTCTCTCTCTCTCACTCTGCGCGCTCCTTTCCCTTTTTAGCGTACATCTAGAAGCGCCCACGATGACGATCTCGACCCCCTATTTTTTTTTTCTATCTCGGTTATACTTCTGACCTCTTTCTGGTCACTTTCTAACGCCTATCAGTCACGAAAAATATTGTCGAAAATAGCACGAAAAAATTCGCTATCATGGGTGTATATATATATATAGAGGACGTTGTAAAAAGCCTACAAAGTACGGAATCCGGTACAGCATTGTGAAGCGGTCCGGTCTTTTATAAACCTAAATTTTAGATAAAAAAATGTCGAAAAACATTTTTTCATTTGGAATTTCAATGTAGCGAGATTTATATATTATTTGTTACAAATACTCAATTATAATTATACGAAGCAGTTATAATTATGCGCATAATTGTGAAAGCATGTTATGAATTGATAAACATATAAAATCTAGTAGTACATAAAGAAGATTTACACACATTGTATTAAATTAATTAAATAATTTATCGACTAGACTCAATGATTAATTATTATAGCTTCCTAAATTAAATTGAATAAACAATATGCATAATATATGTGGATGCATAATACGCATTATACTGTTGATTCACTGCAGAGGCTTTAATGTGGAGCTTTTACTAAACATTATAATAATCACTACATTTACTTAAATGTTTATTGAACGTATCTTGTCATTTTCCTATTCAAACACAAACAAATTATATATTAAATAACGAGCGATTTGAATAAGTAACACAACTTTTTTTTACCACCATAATTTACATTAAATATAGTTAAAAATTTAAGTCGTAAAACCAGTGATACTCCGAAATTCAGAGGTAAGAAAGCCGATAATTCAATTACTTTTCCACTACGTCGTTCATTCTTATTCTCATTATTTTAATAGCTGGTGAATGGAAAAAGGCGCAACGGTAACTCAAAAGCGTCAAAAACAATCGCCAACTCCATAAGTTTAATGATTTCACGCTGATTTCTCTCTCTCCCTCTCGTTTACTCCAGTTTCCAGGCAACCTCCCCCTGCCCCCCAACCCCTCTCAAAAAAAGCAAACCATCAGAAACAAACTTTAATCCAACCCATAAATTACAATAATTCAATTAGAAAGGAAAATTCCTTGCAAATTCCCGAAGGCCATAGCGCCACGGTAGTATATTTTATCCCTCTTTCTCTCTCCCGCTTCTGCCATCTTGCTTTCCACGCACTTTCCACCCTCGATCCATCTCCGTTCGATCGCTTTCTCTCTTTCTTTCTTTCTCTTTCTCTTCGATATTTTGCTCGCGCTCTTTTACGCTCGGTTCGCGCGCGAAACTTTCGGCTCGGATATATTCTTATGCGCGCGCGCGCGTCGGCTCTATATAATGCAGAGAAGAAGGAGCTTTTCGATGACCTACTTTGAAATTATTTTTCGCGCTTTCTCCTCCTCGTCTCTCTCTCTCTGTCTCTCATATAGAACTCTTTCTCTCTCTGTCTCTCTCTATCTTCCTCTGGAGAAGGTCGTAGCCCCCTTTTATTCCGCGGGAAGGAAAATTCGCTCCTCTCTCTCTCGTTCTCGTTTTCTCTCCTACGAAGCTGGCGATATCCGGCTGCGATTCCGCAGCTCGTTTCCCCCTTAAATACCACTCGCACTCTATCCGCAAGCCGCAACGCGCGCACCGCGGGGAAACGCATTCCGGGAGTCTTTACAGCGCGTACGGGGGTGCTATACTGCTCGCTGCACGTAAAAGGGGCACATCGAAAGTAGGCTATTTTCAGTCTTCCTTCGCGTTGTATATTATTGGAAAATCGAAGCGCACAGACGACGACGACAACGCTGAGACGACGCTGCAGCGTTGGAAAACGTTACTTCTTGGCGCCCGGAAAGAAAGTGAGAGAGAGAGAGTCGAGTGACTTTTTTTTTTCATTCTCGCGTGCATTCGCGTGTTGTCGTGTGCAGTGTCGCGGCAAAAGCTCGAAATTCGCGACGTGCGAAATTCAGCAGCGTCACTGCCCGGTTTCTTTTACCGATCCTTCGTCTACGAGCGATTGGTTTTTTGCGACTCAGTTTCTTGCCGCGTGCGCCGCCGCTTTTGCACAATGGATATTTATGGGATAGCATTACCACGGTGTGCTGCGGGTACGTTTTTGTTCACTTGGTTTTTCCTTGATGGCGTAACAGGGATTAATCAGTTTGTAATTGGTATTGCATTTTTAACAAATGTTTGGCTGGTATAAGCGTGTCTGACTATTTTGTTTAGGAAATTATTTGTTGAAATATGTACTAAATACTTTACCATACTTTATATAAATAATTTCTAGTTTGTTTTATCTTATTAATGTCAATTATGATATTCATCTTGTACATTCAGCAGAATATAATTATTTATTCATATAATTACTTTTGTCTACAGAAAAATTTATGTTTATTAATAGATAATTATCTTTGCATTTGAAATTTGTCTTTTTTAATAGAAAACATTAATCTAGTAAGTGAATGTAAAAAAGAAAAGTTTAATTAATTAATGTATTTTGCATTATAAAATACGACATGACGTTAGATTAAAATTTTTCTGTCGCGAACGATTCGAAATAAGAATGGAATAAAGACTGGCAAAGAAAGGACTGAACTTTCATTCATGATAATGAATGAAAGTACTTCAGCAGCGGTGATAAACTAAATGAAAAACGTTTGTAGAACTACATAAAGCGAATATGAGTGGTGTACATCATTTTAATTCCACCTTTTTTTTTTTAAATCTCACGACGCCATAACTCACATTCATTTTTAGGTTTTATTCATCGGTTTAAAGGGTCTTTAAATAACATATTTCACTTTTACTGAATGAGCCAAACCTTTTTCAGTATCTTTACTGTTATTTCCTAATAAATACGTAATTAATGAATGCGTATAGTCTCTTTAACCTTCATTAGCTCGATTAAAAGAGTAAAGATATACTGCGAATAAATATTTGAAAGCCTCAAAAAAGTATTGTGATTAAATCTCCATTACTGTTGATCAAGATTTTTACGTATTTAACACGAACGAATACTCTATTACTCTCAATTTATACAATTAAAACCTGTAACATAAATTTTCAATCCGAATCCTCGTTGTTACAGATTTTTGCATTAGTAAGTATTCGAAGCAAGCGAGATAGATATAAATAGATAATTTATTTTTTTTAGAGAAAGAGAGATAAAACATGAATAAGGAGGCATAAGCGTACACAATCCCAGCCCAAACAACCGCTGCGGCATTCGAAAGCTTTTAAAAAGCCGCAACTGCCGTCTCGAAGATTTAAAGACTCGCGCGTTTATATATATATATATTCGCCGCGTCCGCGAGTCTTTGCATCAGCGTAGGAATCGTCGTTTGCGCGCGACTATTCTCGTGCGAGAGTGTTTTTAACTGCTTGCCATCGCGACCCATCAGCCTCTCTTCCGCGCCTGTATCACTTCAGCCTTTACCTCCTTCTTCGTCTCCTTCTCCTCCTCACTCTCTTGCACCCCGTCGGTGCTGCTCGAGCTAATCGCGGAGTGCATTACGTAAATCAACTTAACATCGCTTTATCTCGCGAATTTTCGCTTCGCGGAGCTAATGCATATTCCGCGGCGTTAAAGAGCACGCGGATCTTCGGGCCAAAGCCCCGTTCTCTCTCTCTCTCTCGCCCTCTCACTCTCTAGCTTCGCCCCCGATCCGCGCTGGCGATAAATAGACCTTAAAAACTTTGGACTCGGTGAGGCTTTTTTGCACCCAGCAGTGAGAGAGAGAGAGAGAGAGAGAGAGAGAGAGAGAAAGATCTTCTGGGGTAGGTCTTCGGGTTCTCTCCTAATCCTTTGGGTTTTGGCCGGAAGTCGGATAAGAGTGCTACTACCGCGCGCGCGCCTTCGAATTGTTATGCGGATGCTCGAGTTTTTACTCGGTGTGCGGCGGCGGCGGAGAGAAGACTGCAGGGTGAGGTTTGATGCGACTTTACGACGGGAAAGAGAGGGAGAGAAAAGTATCGATGTTAAAATGGAGTCGAAAAGTTTACGCCCGTGGGGAGATATGAAAGTTTGGATTTGTCTATTCAAATTACCATTGCTTTATTTTAAGATGCATAAAAAGAAAACTATGTAGGGCTGTATATTATACTGGAATGGCGAATTGAAACGTGTCGGTTATTAACTGTGATTTTCTACAGGTAAGGCACGTAATATTCTCATACAGTGGCAATAGATTGTGGTGATTCATAATATATATATATATATATATATATATATCTATATATATATATTTAACATTTTGAATAAATATGAATGAAATTACCGTCGAATATATTGTTTCGGTTTTGGTTTCAGAACACGATATTACGTATTATGTAAACATTATATCCAATATTTTCTCTACTTTGGATTTACGCCGATTTGTTTGAATTGCAATGAATACATATGGAAAAAATATTATTGTGATTTTCCGAGCGGTAAACACCGTTTGTAAATTGCAGTCAAATTGCTTTACCTCTCGGCATTTTATTATAATTATATTTTATTTCAATCTTCCGCATTAATCCTGAATATATATACATATAGTGTTACAATTGCAATTTCAACTTATATACTTCACGTCAATAATAATTAATGCCAAAATTGTTATATATCGATTTTCTATATTTCGCATAAATTTTGAAGTATATATTCATTATTACATCGAGTAAATGCATTAACTAACCGAAATATATACATCACGGTCTACTAATTGCGAGTGCGCACATACTTGCAACACGAAGAACAATAAAGCAGTGGCAGTAACGAACCACCGGGGTGCACTTAAATCAAATCTCCCCCCTTTTTTCTCTCTCTCTATCTCTCCTCCAGTTAAAACGATATCCCGCTGAAGAATTAACATATTCCCGCCGTCCCTGTAATATATCAGATAATTTACTCTCGTCTCTTTTCATCCGCCCACTCTTTCTCTCGTGCCATCTCCCATTAATTCCACCGCGCCTCTCCCTCATTCACTTTATACTCCACGCACACACACACGTCTGTCTCTCTGTCTCATTTCTCGCACGGTGTGTCCGCTAATTCTCGCATTTTTGCGTATATAATTCGGATTTGTGATTCGCGTCGAGAGGAAGGGAATAATGGTTCGCCCTCGGGTTGGGAGATGTATACTTATGAATCGAGGAGAGAAGCTGCAATTTACGAGTGGACGTTCGTTCTGATATATATACACGCGCGCGTGTGAAAAGGGAACGAACGATAACGCACAGAGGGTGGCACAATGTTGTACGAGGAGGGAGAGAGATGAAAGGTCGGAAAAATAATGCCTTTATGAACTTCAGGAACAATTCCGAGCCTATTAATATACGTGCGAGCATTTTTGGTGCGCGCGCGGAGGTATAGGACGAGTTTATTAATGTATATTATTTTGCGTGAAGTTCGCGAAGCATAGTGGGCACGCGACGCAAAAAGTTGCCTGTTGGTGGTTCAGCGTGTGCGAGGGCCGGAAATCAATTCCAACGGAAAGTTTGTATATACGGTTGTGTGTGTATACGCTCGGTGGAAGTGCGGCGAGAGCTTGAACGGGTCACTCGCCGCAGAAATAACAACTAGAACAAGCGGAATATTTAATGTTTCATCGGCTTTTTTATATTTTTGCTTTCTTTTTCGTGCCCTCGCAAACTGTCGTGTGTTTTTTTTTGTTTATTGCAATACATTACTATATGTAAATACATGGATTTATTGTCACGTTTCACTCCATGTTTAGGTGTATATATCGTATACGTAACGAACATATTGTTGCATACTACAATAAATATACGTTGAAGTTTTTCATTCGTTATTTCTATTTCGAAATATTTTTCAAAAACGTCATAAAACATTATATTACCGTTAATTAATTTTTTAACTTACAATACTTTTTATGCACTATTTTATACCGTATGAGTGTGCGTATTAAAATTAGACTTAATTTGTTATATTTTTAAATTCTTGGCCATCCAAAATGTATTTTAATATGTACTTCTTACTGTACAGTAAAAGTTAATTTCTACACAATAATAATAATGCAAGCACAATTATCTTTGAAAAAAAGAAAAAAAAATACCATGCTTTTAAATCGAACTAATTAATCAGCGTGAGCTATTAAAAGCCATGAAAATGTCATAAAATTAGCAGTCAATAAGACGATAATAAGGCAGCACGCAGCCGACACTCTTTTACATCGGGGCAATTCCGCGGCCTTATTGTTTTATTCCAAGCTCATTTCCTTTACCTCCTCCCTCCCACGCTCTTCTTTGGCACCGGCAATCCTTCCAATTCTTTCCTCTCCCTCCTTTCTTTTTCCAGCGTCGACTGTAGTTAAGATTTTCGCTGCGGTGCGGTTTAGGTAAACGAGGCAGCGCGCGCAACGTTTCTCGCTCGACGCTCGCGTCTATGCAGCGGCGTTTCAGCGGAATTGCTTTTTCGTGTATAATTCAAGAAACGAGAGACGTAAATTAAGACGACAAATCAGAGAGCGCGCGCACCGCCACTGCTGCTTATATATATATAGCAGCAACGCGACTGCATCAGAGACGCGGAACGACTGCGGAAACAGGCGAGCGTACAGAGAGAGAGAGAGAGAGGGAACGATGGAGTACAACGACGACGACGACGACGAGGAGGAGTAGTAGGAAGAGAACGCACAACAAGGCAGTTTTTAATCCAATAGTGGCAGTAACCAGCAGAAATTTCGTGCTCCGATAGCCCGAGGAGGGTAGAAGGGGGATGTAGCGCGGGTGGTAGATATAGAGGAGTGGAAATCGATTTGTGGCAGCACGGCAGCGCGCGCGCGCGTTTGAAAGTCAACAGGGGTAGCAGCACACAGCACGCGCGCGCGCGCGAGCGAAGAGCATAACGAGAGAGAACGAGAGAGTGTGCAGCGAGCCTGGCGAATATGATTCATTCGGGGCTCATGCATATTGAACGGGCTACAAGAAGGGGAGTACGCTCGAGCGAAAGAGTGAGCGGGAGAGCAAGAGAGAGAGAGGCACACTGAGCCAGACAGACGGCGAGTGAGAAAGAGAGAGGAGTGTACGCCAATTCTGATTCTGCTTATGACTCAGAAAACGGCACGCGTGCCGTGGCTCTCTCTCGTTCTTTTCCTTTCCATTCCTTTTCTTCCTTTTCTTCTCTCTCTCTCTCTCTCTCTCTCTCTCTCTCTCTCTCCGCAACGATCCACTTTTTTGCCACCCCTGGTTGCGTCCCCGTCTCCTCTGCCTCTCCCCCTTGGTTCCTTTACGTATACACGTATGATGTATATATACACGCGCTCGTTTGCTCTCGCGATGAAAATTGAAACGACGTTCAAACTCGTACGTCAAAGGATGCTATATATATGTGTGTATGTGTATACATAGGCGGCTACACGGAGAGTGCGAGAGAGTTAGTGGGGGATGGAGTTCTTTTTGGGGTTAATCTCATACCGTGGAAAAAAAACATTGCGAGGGGTAAAAAGCACGACGATCGATTGACGACAACGACGACGACGATGAAGGTATGTGTGTATATGTGGTATAGCGGCTAGCCAGAGTATATACACGTGGAGGTGCTTTTTTTTCCTCTTCGACGACAGCTTTGCGCGTTGAATAAATCGGGAGATGGAGCGCCAGCGAGCGTAAAATCGTGAGATGTGCGGCACGATTTTTCGGCCGACTGTAGGTATATGTGTGTATGTGTGTGTGTATAAGCGAACGCTATTGCGCATGGATCGAGCTTTCACGGTATAATTCGCGAGTTGCATTTGATACTCTGTGAGTATTTTTGTCGATAACGAGGATACATCGTATAGCATACGGGAAATAAAGACAATCGGGGATGAAAGTGACACAAAGGAAAGGTATCGTGTTATTATTGCGCTCGTTTCTGTATGTGTTTGTAATTTTTAAAATGGTTTTTGTGTATACAATAGGTTTCGGTTGAATTTCAAAACGCGATGAGTGAGAAATCTGTTACTGCGCGGAAATTATTAAAAATGAGAATATGTATGATATATGTATATGTGATACCGTCATATGAAACGGAATAAACCAGAACTATTTTACTTGATGGACCGAGTATTGGAAGGATTGTGAGAATATTATTGGGATAATTGTAGAGTTCTATATCGGTACTTAAAGAGCACGATTTCGTCTTTAATAAAAAATTCGTCCAAGTTATAGTGGATTCCAAACAGCAACGAATGTATGTATAATTTGAGCTAATTTACACAGCGACTTCTCTGGGACAGATCTGATATCCAATTCCCTATGAATCTATTGTTATTTATTCTTTACCAGTTTTAAAAATGTATTAGCGCCTTAGTTAATTTCGTTTTAATACACACTAATTTCTGCAACAATGTAATATTTTTTAATAATTTTAATTTAGTTCACTATGTGTGATATAAATTTTGTGGTTCGGTTTATTCTTTGGAATATTTTACACTGTGAGAAGGATTTATTTATAGTTAATATATTTAGTAACAGTTAATACTAAAATAGTTGATTTTGAGGAAATAAGGAAATTATAATCTGAAAACATTCACATTTGACTGAAATTCTAAAATATTACTATTAATGATGCGCATATTAATAGTTTATATGCTTAGTTAATAAGAGTTCACAAAGGGTAAATATGTAAATAAATTTTTCTGTATATTTTTAATACATCTTCTTATTAACTGTAAAAAATTCTTCTCTCAGTGTACGTAACCACATATCTCACTATATCGGTGTATTTAAAGCTTTTATCTTTCTTACTTCTGTAAAAATTTGCAAATAAAATTATTAACCATCATTAAACTTATTGCTTACGACTCTGCTTTATAACATTATTTCATCCATTAAAAATATTTTTCCTTTTAAAAGCCACAGAAACACACGACATCTATATATATATATACATATTGATACCTCTCAATGGATAAACTTGATAGATTGACTCTAATCGAGCAAGAGCTCAAATCCTCATTAAAATAACCGAGCGTCCTCTTGGAAAGTATTTCAGTTACACGATGAAAGACAGCAGCCCGCGCGCGCGCTCGCACTTCACTTCATTCGCTCCTCTGCAGCACTGCAGAATCCACTTTTTTACTTAAACCATTCGGCGGGAGGAGGATCATTCCTTTTCCGGCACTCTGAAGCGCTCGCGAGAAAATCGATCTCGTAAAGTTCTTGCAAAATTCAACTAGCTTCCTCTCCTCGTCTTCCCCATCCCTTCCGGTAGCTCACAGTATAGCAGCAGCGTCACTTCGAAATTATAATCGCCAGGCGAAAAGACTCGGATTCATTCGATTTAAAATAGAAATCGATTCGTCGTAGTATACCAGCACGCGCTGCTCTCTGCGCGCTTTTTCGTTTCCATCGCGCGTCGCTTGCCCGCACACCCCATGCCTCTTCTCTCTCGTCCTCTCTTGTGAACGTATATATATACTCTTCTCCCTTCTCGTCAGAAATCACGGGAAGGATCTATTTTGAATCCGTCTCATCGTCAAATTACGACAAACTCTCGTAATTTAATGTTCCGCCGTGACAGCCGCCGCCGCCGCCGCCACCGCAGTGCCGAGAGCCATTATCGTAATCGCGTTTAAAACTCGCCCCTCTGCTCTCGCGCTTAGAGTGTGTCTCTCGAAATCAATCGATCCTCTGCTCCGATGCGCTGACGCGTATATGTATACGCGTGACGGGAAGAAAAAGTTCGTTGAACGGCCAAACGCGTGCGCGTCTGCGCGTCGGATAATATTACGCATCGACGTTATGTTTTTGCCGTGTGTCGAGGTTCCATTGCGGAAGCGATGTAACAAATGCTGGATTTTGCTATAATTTTGCTGTAAATACACGGAACCGTATGCTTTATACTAAAATATAATAAGTAGACTAACTGGTAAATTAAGAGAGATTGATGTATCATCAATTGCGAAAGGAGTTTTCTTTATCGGTGGAATGGACACCGCGACGATATCACATACAATATTAACTGTTATAAATATAACGTTTGCGAGAATACTAATTGTAAGTGATTGCGGTAATGCATGCGGAGCAATCGTCTGATTATACGTTTTAATTGTATTATAATTATCTGAGTAAGTTATTCAATAATTGTTATGGCCAATGAGATCATTCTCGTACTCAAATAATTATAATTATACTGGTGTATTAAAGTATCTATTGGAATCCGAACATTGATATAATTACATGTGTGGATAAAAATAAAAGTCTATTTAGTACATGATGAACAGATGTCAAGTAAAATTAAGCGTCTTTCTATTCATGGCAGTATAGAAAACCGATGAAACAATTATCTTTATTTGATACGATATATCTGTGGCTTCTTGAAATAACTATATAAAGTAAATTCGCTTTCTGAGACATGATAATTAATTGGTCTAGTAACTATGGTAATAAATGTGTTATTCAGAAATAAAATCATATAATGCAGTGTTTCGTTTAATATCATACGTTTTTAATTCAATTATCAATTCAAATACAAAAATTCGATTTTTTCGAAATCACGAGATACCCAGATATATGGTTCTTTCGGGCAGCCGAGATATTTCGAAATGGTTATTTCTGTATTCACGTATTGCAAGTCTTGTCGTTACCGGATATCGCAGGATATTCTTGGTTTCTATTTCAATACGCGCATTTATTATTACTTATTCAATTATGTCATGCATCATATTCTATATAATAGTTTTATGCAATGAAAATATATGCAATAAGCTATATATTTATAACAGACAATCATATGGAGTAAATGAAAATAGTAATTTATTAAAATTTTCTATATCATGCTTGACAAAGTAAATATTAAAACCTTAATTCATTTGAAATTCCAAATTTGATTACTAGATAGTATCTTAGTATCATCGAAATAGCGCAAAATTATTCATAAATCGTATTCAATTTTCCTGTCGTGATTTTATACTCGATATAGTTATAAATAAATCAAACGAAGATGTTTGATCCACCGTGTATATATGGGCAGTTCTCAGACGAATCGAGAGGTCCTGTTATTCACTTATCAGATGCAGTTACATTTAGTTACAGCTATATATATTCACAACCGAAATAGAACATCGATCACTCATCGCGTACTTAAGCAAGTAGAGTTTATATACAAGCATCACTAGTGGAATTCGAAATGTCGATAAACGTAGTTTGGGGGTGAACTCCTCAAAACAAGAGCAACGGAAAATATGCGAGAATGGATGAGAGAAAGGGAGCATCGGTGGAAGAAAGAAAACGAATGACTAAACAATAAACAAGAAACGAGCAGCAGCAGCGGCGATGCGCGCATCTCTCTCTCTCCTTTCCTCCCTATTCCTTTCTTTCTCCCTCACTCACAGCAAACTTTTTCGAAGAGGCTCCTTTCCATACTCGAGGAGCAAGAGGATCGACGCAGGCTCCAAGGCTGGAAGAGTGAATAAGACTTGAGAAATTCGAAATCTCCATTGTTTCGCTTTCATTTTCCGATGATCTTGTTCGTTTGGACGCGTGTGCGTCGCGTACGAGTATATATAAGAAAAAAGGGGAAAAGCGAGAGAGAGAGAGAGAGAGAGGGACTTACTGAGCGTGCATCTCTTAAAGTTTCCCAAGGTAGTTTTGCAAGCGCGTTTCTCAGCGAAAGGCTGCTGAGCCAGAGCGTAGGAGAGAGAGAGAGAGAGAGTGAGTGAGAGAGAAGAGCCGCAGAAGTTCCGCAATATTTGGATCTAGTTCGGAACTACAGAAAATCCGCTTCCTCGTTCCTTCACGCGTGTAGGTCCACATTTATATATGAGTATCAACTACCGCCACCTCTCTCCCTTAGTTCATGCAGGTACTAAGTCGATATACTACTGTCTCGATGCGGTAGAAATTCGGGACGGGCGCGACAAAAACTCTTATAGCACAGAGGTACTGAGACAGAAGATAAAAAGCAGGATGGCGTAGACGCGTATATAAAGTTTTTATTGTAAGTCTCCGCGGCTCGCGTGGCCTTATTCATCCGTCATGTTTTCACGTACTGCTCTCCATTAAGGGGAGCAAAATACGCGCTAATGATTACGTCGTCGCGTGGAATTACGAGTGTCCGCACGCGTGAGAAGCCAAGTCGACGAGTATGTCGCTGCTAATTGTCCTGAGATAATTGGATGATGCGAGGTATGATTGATAGTCGTTGATGTAACGTAGATGGTTTTTGTGTATACGTTGACGAGGATTTCTTATAACGAAATATGTAAATTCTGATTGATCGGTTGATGATTAAAAAAAATCCAATAAACATTTAGAAATAAAAAAAAATTATTATTAAATATTTCTATTCCAGCTAACTTAAAACGTGTTATTAACGTAACTTTTGATAGCATCTAAAGAGTTTCCTGTGAAAAGGCATAATTTCAATGTTATAATGAAATAAAGAAGCAAAGTAATTGAAACCAACCCCTATAGTACTCGTGTAAAACATTTGTGCAGTCATCATGACAGTTATATTGAATTTTATAGTCTTTTTTAATCACGTAACACCTGCGAATATTTCGAAATGGTTGCGAGCCCCCACATGAGATTGCGAAATATGCGCTTAATCTACAGCGCAAAATACGTATGTTCAAAATGAAGTCAATAAGTAATGTATTTATCTAATTCATCTACGTCTTACCCTATAATCAAACAAATAAATTACATATATACCTGTTATAAAATACATATTGAATTAAGTATCGCATTAAAATAATCAATAATTATACAATATAGCGCAATGAAACGTTGTCTATACAACCATATTATTTTTAATTCAGTATCCTACGTAAATTCATAATGGCCAATAAATTCGTTCGCCACCGCTGCTAACAGCTCGCAGAATATGAAAATTCCTCCTATAGACACAATATCCAATCAATAACCAATAATAAATCCCTCGGCCATAATACACCGGGGCGCTAATTACTTCGACATATACTAACGATGTAAACCGATCTTCTTTTCATGCACTTTTAATTCCCAAGACCTCACAATGCCCGCCGCTTCGTGCGGCGAGTATCATCCCTCCCCTTCAATAACGCGTATATATACCCAGACATGCACTTTCCCCCGGCCGCTACCACCACCACCACCACCGCATTTGATCCGGAACATCCGCGCGGGTAATTAGTCAGAGTTCCTTGTGTATACCTTCCTTTACTCTATATATATATATGGGGAGTATATATATATACCAACCCAACAACCTTCCCATTTCTAGCTTGGGCGCGCTGCAAGCACAAAGCCAATCGCACACGAGGGCCGCGGCGCGCAAGTGCACTCGATAAATAAGGATATCGAACAAAAATGCAAATCCCGTTCCCTTCTCCTATATATAAATATACCTAAAGGAGGATGGGAGCAATTATGAATGCATGGATTCGCGCAAGCGAACGCGCGCCTCCTGCAGTATACGCGTCTCTATATAGCTTGTTCGGGCTCGCTTTTACCTATATATACTGCGTTCGCCCGCGCAAGTTCGCCGATAAAAGTGGCCTGCTGCACGTACTGTACCACCCCCTGAAGCTCCGCACTAATTTATGCAATCAAACGAATATTGTTGACGCAAGAGAGCCTCCTCTCTCTCTCTCTCTCTCTCTCGCACACGCACCCTTATACTCTATACTATATACCTATAGCGCGTCCTCTCTCTTTCCCTCCGCATTGTTAAAACCCAAGTTCGATTCCGCGGTACTTTGAGGTTAGTTTCGCTACTGCGCCAGTGGAGCGCGCAGCAGTTAGGCGAGCTCAGGAGGCGAACTATATTAGGAATTTATATGCTAATTTCTTGGGAACGAATTGCCGCGCATCCACCGTTCCCTCTATACATATATATAGATATATATACTAGCTCGCGGTTCGCTCACTATACTCGCACGCGTTATATGTGTGTGTGTGTGTGTGTCGCATACGCGGTAGGTATATATAGCAAGCTCGCGCATTACACATACACATAAGTACCACTCACATACACACACATAGACGAGAGTAGTTATATATATATACGTTTATGCATATATTCGTATATGAAATCGATGTGTATAATATATAGTGATATATATATACATATATATATATATATATACATATATATGCGAGCATATAGATAATGCGCCCGTGGTGGTGGTGGTGGTGATGCGTATGCGTATTATACGCTCTCTCTCGCATTGAAATTCATAGCGAAAATCAACTGATTGCAAGGTGAATTTATGGAGTGCTGCGAGCGAACGCGGTATATGTGTATATATATATATATATATATATATATATATATATATATATATATATATAGGTCGC
>JAWWEQ010050526.1:0-11471 GCA_035583055.1 Torymus tubicola
TCAGGGTAACATATGGGATGGTTACGAAGCGATTTAGGTGATTTTAAAAGAAAAAAAAATTTTGATCTCTCGATTCATCTGAGAACTGCCCATATATATAATATAAAATATCATACTAAGGAAAAAGAAAATTTAATGCTTACTTGGATATATGTTTGTGGCTGTTGTGCTGATGGTGGTGGTGGTGGGACAAGAGGACCTTTAGTGACGAATGAGTCTTGTTGGAAGGATGTCTTGGGAGATTCTGTAAATAAATATATATCATGATTTTTTCAGGTTCATAGATCTTTCTGTGAATTTTTTAATAACATTATATTTGTTATCGTTATTTTCTTATTATGGAAATACTATAATGATAAAAATACAGTTTTCTGTAATAATAACCTTAAATATCAGCTATATGAGGCGTTTCATGTCAAGTGCTCCAGCATACATTACCAAAATGGGAAGAAACATCGGCTCTATGGATAATGAACCGACAGCCGAAAGTAATTAATCGGCATGCTACTCTAGAAAACCAGCAAATGACACCTCCAACGCAATCGCCTATCGTCGAATCGATTGCTACGCGAAAGCTTCAGCAGACTATGGCAAAATCACCAAGCACGACAACATTGAGTACCACTAACAGAGAACACACATCGGTTGGAAAATGACTCACTTACAACTAATAGAAGATATAATGAGTGATATAGTTCAACATGAAGCAACATATTATGATCTTAAGACACTTAATGCAGATTGTGACACAGTGCGACCCAAAACTATAGAAACACCTAATTGTTGTACGGTATAAGTAGTGTATGTCTCGCAAATTAATGTGATAATCAGTCAGAACTTTTTTTACATGTTTCAAACATAAAACCCAAGCGAAATCAATCGCTTTAAGGTGTTAAAAGCCATAAAAATATATTTTTTACTCACTTCATTTAAAAAATGAACAAATTATTAACAATTTAGTCGTCCCATAATTATAAAAACACTTTAGAAATTCTGTATTAAACCAAGTGACACTTTGTCTTTATTCATAGTTTTTATTAGTTTCTTATAAAATAATACAAATTTAACTACTTTTATGCATAGAATGTATTTTTTTTCAGAAAGAAGTTGATTTTTGCTTAATTATGAAGATACTAATCAACTACGTTTTAGCTGTGTATTTGCACAATATTTTATAATAACAATATTTAAAACAAGCAAATGTTTATTTTGGCTTATAATATTTTTTTGTAAGAAATTTTTACTAGTAAAGTGAAACTTAAGCTTAATGCAATATTTATATGTGTTTTAACCGTCCTATCGTCGATAATGTAGATACTTTCTTAATCGATCTAGTAGAATGAAGAAGTAGTATAATAATTTTCTGTAATAAACTCTCAATGCCGAGAGGTAAATATCTAACTAATCACGAAAAAGGATGAATTTAAGCATACCGTGAAACTGGGTTAAGTCTTAGAAAGATATCACAAAATCTTGATAGATCTGTGAAAATTATTCATATTTTTTTAAAAGATCCTTCACTTTATGGTACAAAAAAAACAGGTGTACGAAAAAGAACAATTTCGCCGCGATTGGAAAGGCAAATTGTTAACATAGCTAGTAATTCCATGATTAGTTTGAATAAAATCAAAAGCGGTTTACTAGTAAGCATTTCCAAATCATCGATACATCAAGTATTGCAACGGTCTACTTTTATCACTAGACAAAAAATACAGAAAGTTCGAAGATTATTGCCATGACATAAAGAAGCTAGTGTAGATTTTGCTAGATTTAACATGACTACAAACTTTGAAATGGTAAATTATTAACGTTTTTGAGTAACAATGAATTGTGATAATTTTTAATTTTCAAGGTGGTATTCTCAGATGAAAAACAATTTAACCTTGACGGAGTAGATGGGGTCTACTCTTACGGGAGAGATTTACGAAAAGAACCACAAATCTTCTCTTGCAGAAATTTTAGTGGTGGCAGCTTAACTGTATGGCGAGCATTCAGTTGTCATGGAACTTTGCCGTTGGCATTTCCATCTTGCAAAATGAATTCAGCAGAGTAAATTCATGTGTTAGAAGATAATTTATTACCTTTTATGGACAATAATGAACATGTAGATCTCATTTTTCAATACGACAATGCGTCAATACATGGGATTCGAGAAACTAAGAAATGGTTTTCTGATAATGATATATTAGTTTTGAAGTGGCTTGCGTGTTCTCCGGACATGAATCCTATAGAAAATCTTTGGAATATTCTTGTTCGTAAAGTGTATGCCTATAATATACAATACCACTGTGTGTAAGAGTTGAAAAATGTAGTTCTGCAAGCATGACAAGAGATATTGGCGCTGATACCATTAATAAATTAGTCACCAGTATGCAGAGCCGTATCTTTTAACTAATAAAAACAACGGTGGACAGACAAAATATTAAAATTCAATTAAAATTCAATTAAACTCGTAAAATGCATATATTTCATACATTAATTTAGTCAAATTTGTATTCTTTTGTAAGGAATTAATGCAAACTAGTATTTTAGAAGGAATTAATGAATAAAAATAAAAGTATTACTTGGTTTAATAGAGAATTTGTTAAGTGTTTCTATAGTTATGGGGCGACAAAATTGTTAATAATTTGTTCATTTTTTAAATTAAGTGAATAAAAAATATATTTTTATGGCTCTTAACACCTTAAAGTGACTCATTTCATTTGAGTTTTATGTTTGAAACATGTAAAAAAAGTTCTGACTGATTATCACATTAATTTTCGAGACTTACACTACTTATACCGTACAACAATTAGGTGTTTCTATAGTTTTGGGACGCACTGTATTAAAGACGGCTTGATAATGTACTTAAATATTAGAAGGTTTAACAAAAATTACGAAAATTTACAGGTCTTCATTAAGAGTCTTAAGGTCAAACCCTATGTCATAGTTTGTACGGAGGTATGGAAGCTTGAGCACCCAAGTTTCTTCGCTTTCCGACGCAGCGGGTCACCCAGGACCCACCATTTTTTATACACTTTATCGCCCTTTTAAAGTAGTTTTTATACGATTTACCTAGGGTACTTGAAATAATACCGTAAAAAACAAAAAGTTTTCCGTATTCACGTTTTGTAATAATTTACTTCGCTTCACTATTCTTTTAATCTTTACAGGCTTTTTGTCTTATTGAAGTATATAACAATAACATGAAATGTATATCAAGAAAGGTATAGGTAATCTTGTAAAAAGAAATCCACAATTGAATACTAGATATAACGTTTTAATTTATAGAGAAAACATTCTTATAATTGTAAACAAAGTGAAGACGGCATTGACTGACTTGCCGTTTCGACTTGGCACACGGTATTTACTCGCTATCATTTCCTTCCCATTGATTCTTTCTCTTTGAAATTATTACGATATTTTTTGGAATGCCTTTTACAACATATAAAACTAATAAAAAGTCCTTGAGCATGTACAGAAACGAATAAGAATTATTCAAAATTGTAATTACCTGAATCATAAAATATTTTTTCAGTGAGAAAAGTTGTGTAATAAATTTTCGATTTGTCGAATTTTAACTATTACGTATTCACATTAATGAGTTAATGAAGGACTTCGCAAAGTTGTAGCACTCAGGACTCGAGGGTGACGAAAAAACTTCAAATTTATAAACGCTGTATACGAAGTCTATGAGACGGCGCGCGCCGCCCGATTATTAACAGTTACAAAATGCGATGTTTTTCGTCATCCTCGAGTCTTAGAGTACTAAAACTTTGCAGAGATCTTCATTAACTCATATATCTTAATACCTAATAGTTCAAATTCGACAAATCGAAAATCTTCAGGTAATCTCAAGATTCAGGTAATTACATTTTCAAACAGCTCTTATTCGTTTCTGTATATACTTAAGAACTTCTTATTCGGCTTATAAGTTGCAAAAGGTCATGAAGAAAATGTCATAAAAATTTCAAAGCAAATGAATCTATTGGGAGGAAATGGTAGCGAGTTAAGTGGTGCGAAGTCGAGCGAGCGTATCAATGCGCTCTGAGGTTGGTCCGTCGCTTCTTCGGCTCGTTTGCACGACGTTTCGCGGTGCAACTGTGCACCGTTCGTCCTCTGTCATATATGCATCGTCTGTAAGCATGCGCGCACTGTCGAAATTGTCGGGATTTTATGCCCCCGTCTCCTCAGGTTCCATGAAGGAAGGGGAGAGGAGAGAAATGAGAGAGTCGTGTTAACTGGAGGAGGATTTATTGAGGTGTACCTCAGAGCACGTCCGCACGCTCGTGAGTTCGAACAACGACGACAGCAAGATGGCGGCTTCCCCTACTCATAGCCGTTAGAGTGAGAGGGAAGATCGCAGTCCCTATACACTCCCCCCAAGTGCCAACGCAATACATAAATATAAATAAATAAATATAAATTTTTAAATTATTGTGCTTGGTAGTATTCACAATTTATTTGTGTTAAAGCTAGCACTGCGAATCACGATTGCATTACGCTTTAGTTGCAGGTGCAAACCGTATCTTTTTTCTTGAGGAGGTTTTGAATACTGTTTGATCAGCGGTGGTGGGCTAATTGCCCTTTACGTCACCACCAGTAGGCAAATGGGGAAGACTATCAGAGATTATATACGCAGGTTTAAGAAGTTCAACGGATACACTGCGTAACGCGCCGTTGACTTCGATGTCGTGATATGATGAGTGATGTGATGAGGACGCTTTAAAACTTTATGTGGGCCAGTATAAGGCCTTTCTAATGACTTTTTTGCCATATTACGCATGAACACACGGGTACAATTATTTAGACCTTTAAAACAAAACTCACGCTTTTTATAATGTCTCCAGGGAGGAAAAACTCACCTGGAAGACGCAGAGTGGTACCAAATATGAATTCCGCGGGGGACGCATTCGTATCTTGACGGAGATGACACACAAATTGTGAACTCTAATCGGAGGTAATGACCTTGGATGCGCCATAGCGAGAGATATAAGTGTCATAGAACGCTCTGGCAACAGTTTGAGCTGAAGTTTCACGTAAGGGAACTACCTCAACCCAGCGTGAGAAACGATCAATCATGGTGAGTATACTCGAAACCATTGCAATTTGGGAGAGGCCCGACTAGATCAATGTGGACATGATCAAAGCGACCATCAGGTGCGATGAATTTATCAGGTAAAAGTTTGACATGGCGAGAGAATTTTGACTGTTGACAGTCTAGACAATTTTGACAAAAACGTGGTATATCATGGTGCATATTGGGCCAAACGTAACGCTGACGTGTGACTTTGTGACCTTAGGGCCTGGGTGAGCAGGCTTATGAAAAATCTTAAAAACCGTTTCACGAAGGGACTCAGGAATATACGTACGGATAGCTTCACCAGTTATTTCGCAGTATATAGTGGTATGTGCAGGACCCCATTGGATACGTTTACAGGTAATGGATACTCTGGAGACTCGCGAATTACCTTGAGCTGTTTTTCAGCTTCCTGCTTCGCGGTTCAGATCATTGAGGTTAATTTCTAAGGGTAATCTAATAAACTCAACGCCAGAAAAGGAGTCTGCTACCGTATTCTTTGCACCTTTAATATATTCTATTTGAGTAGTGTATTTGTCGATAAGGGACAACTGACGCGTTTAGCGCGGTGAAGTCCTATCTGACTTTTGCATGAAAGCATATACGAGGGATTTGTGATCTGTTAAGATCTTGAAGTCTCCGTCTTCAACAAGAAACGAGACGTATTTGACAGCTTCATAATTGGCCGTGAGTTTACTGTTATATGCACTGTATTTTTGTTGTGAGGGAGCGAACTTCTTCGAGAAGAAAGCTAACGGTTCCCAGATTCCAGTGAAGGAGAGCTGTTCAAGAGCAGTGCCCATACCAGACTCGGAGGCGTCAGAGACGACGCGGACATCTGCACCAATGCGGGGGTGTACAAGCAGGGCGGCTGATGCCAGTTTCTGCTCGATAAGTACAAAGGCTTCCTCTGCCTCGGGCGTCCACGGAACGGGGCGCTTATCGTTTTTACGAGAGTCAGTAAAGAAATCATTTAGAGGAGCCTGAGCAGTTGCAGCATGAGGCATGTTACGCCGATAGAAATTTACCGTGCCAACAAACCTACGAAGCTCTGCTATAGTTTGAGGTTTGGGGAAGTTAAGAATGGCTTCAACTCTACTGGGAATGGGACGAATGCCCTCACCACTAGATAACCTAAAAATTCAACTTCGCGGTTGACCGCGAAGGTACATTTTTCAACATTAAGTCGAAGATGAAATTTCTTAAGACGTTCGAAGATGAGAGTAATGTTCTTCAAAAGAAGACGAAGCAATGAGTATATCGTCAATATAAAGATACACGAAATCCATGTCATCTAACGCCAGTGATGCGAGATAGAGATGTTTTGTTTCTCTCACTCTCATGCGAATAATGTTATATTATGTGAGAGTAATAAAGACAAAATACCTCTATATGGCATCACTGCCTAACGCACTATTTATATAACGCTGGAAGGTTTGACTGGCATTGCGAAGTCATAAAGTCATATACATAAACTCGAAGAGACCGAAGGGCGTGATGATAGCCGTTTTCGGAATGTCTTCAGGAGAAATAGGGATTTGTTTAAATGCTTTATGAAGATCAAGCGCTTAAAATATCTTTTTGCAATAGAGTTTACTGTTACAGTCATGAATGTGAGCAGTAGGATATTTATCAGGGACTGTGACAGCATTTAAGCACCGATAGTGACAACAAGGCCTCCAGGAGATGTCTTTTTTCTGCTTCAAGTGAAGGGGACTGGACCAAGGACTGCTGGAAGGGCGGGAAATGACCGTCCCAATCTAAGTATCAAAACCAGCTTTTGCAGCCTTGAGTTTGTCGGGAGCAAGTCTACGAGGACGCTCAGCGACTGGAGGGCCGGTAGTTATGATATGATGAAAGACATCGCTATTTCTAGGGACTGTGGGTTGGGTTGGGTTGGGTTGGATTGGATTGGGTTGGGTTTAGAAATACCCGTAATCTTCGGAAAATCGGCGAGAATCTCTGCAGGTTTAGAACCGGGAACAACCGAGAAGATTGAGTTAACCAAAACTTCTTTTACGACGGCAATAGAGTGTATATTAGTGACCGAGTCAAAAAGACAACTTCGCTTAAGGTCAACTAAAAGGCCATAAGGCGATAAAACATCAGCACCGATAATAGGATAAGGAACATCCGCGATGCAAAAGCTCCAGCGAATAGGGCGTCTGACACCAAGATTGAGTGTAAGCATTGATTCGCCATAAGTACTAATGAATGAATTATTCGCCGTGAAAAGCTTGAAGGAGCTGGGCTTGCCGCATGCCTTAGGATTTTCCGGAATTAGAGAAATATCCGCTCCAGTATCAATAAGGAACGACTTGCCAGAGATAGGATCGCGCACATGGAGACGTTTAGAAACGTGGAGGCTTTCTGAAGCCGTCTCCTCAACAGAAGGTTGAGTTAGTTTTTTTAAGAAGATTGTTGAGGGTTTGATTTTTTCCACTCCTCAAATTTAGAACACCACTCCCTACAAGAGCGGGGACTGTTTGGATATTTGCGATGGGTCAGACAGAGGCCGGAAGAATCACGACTCAAAGAGCGGTCACGTCTAGACCTGCCCCTGGACTGAAAGCTAGATGAGTCTCGGTCCTTAGTTGTGCCTTTAAAAAGCGTATCAACCTTACGTTCTACGAGGCACCATAAGTGTGAATTAAACGGTTTTTTACCTAATCAAAAATGCCGACGGGACGAGGATCGGCGGTGACAATATCTTTAATGGCTTCGAAGGCCTCCATGTCTAACTTTTCGGAGATAGAGTCCTCTTTGGTCGCGCCCGTTGTAATGCCTGCATTCCTGAGGATAATCTCTGCCTGCGCGAACCATGCCGCAGGACTGTCGCGAGAGAAAGACGCAATTTTGGGTTGCCGATATATCGCATTTACTGCTGGGGCGTTAGACGCGACTTGATTAACTGCCGGATAGGTTTGACGTTCTAAGAGCTGTTGCATTTGCTGCTGTAGAGTCGCGCATGCGTCATTGTCTACAGGTACAAGAATGAATTAAAAAGATTTAGAATAAAATATAAAATATAGAATTAGAAATATATTAGAAAGAATAATGCGGGAAATTGAAATAATCTTCAAATTCTAAAAACTCGAAAACAGTGTGTGGGAACTTAAGATAATCATTAAGTTCTAAAAACGCGTAAACGGTATGCGGGAACTTGAGATAACCATTAAGTTTTAAAACACATACGCGGCATAGGGGAACTTGAAGTAATGATCAAATTCTAAAGATGCATGGATAGTATGCGGGAACTTGAGAAATACCACGTGGGCAAGTAAATACGCGGCGAAGGACAACCCTTCTGGGAAGAAAAGTGGCGCAGTGGCACTCGCGGTGACTGTTTATGTTTATCGTGGCGCATGCGATTCCCCAAACCCAGTCGCGCAGAACAAAAACGCTTCGTGCTATATCCCCACTGGGCAAAAACAATTCCCAGAACACGTGACCGTTGCGCACAACAACACCGCGGATTGAACATGTTGAAATAAAGAAGACACTTAAGGTAGAAAATAGAGTTTATTTAAAACTCAACAATTAGTCGCACTCTATTATACATAATAGAGTATGACTGTTCTGGTCGCGGGTTGGAGGCAGAGAGACTCGTGGCCCGCGGCAGCGTTGCTCGCTCGCGGCTCTCGCATAACACGTGACTCTCTTACGTACACGGAATGGGGAGGCGTACATATGTATGTCGTGCGCTGTCTGTATCGTAGTGGAACCTGAAGTCTCTGAGGTTCCCTTCGCACGGAACCTCAACGCGGTCTTAAGCTCCCACAGTAGAACTTGAACTCTTTCAGGTTCCCTTCACATGGAACCTCAACACTGTATAATATATATGTATCACATTCTCAACACGCCTCCTTACATTTATATTGTACTATTTCATCATTTCATTTTACATTTAGCAATTCTCTGAATTTAATAGATTTTTCTTTACATAGTGTCTTTGTAAAAATATCCGCAATGTTTTCATTTGAATCAATCTTAACAATTTCAACTTTGTCTTTTACACATTCGTGAACAAAATGATAATGTATTTCAATGTGTTTAGAGTTCTTTATAAAGTTTCCATACTTTGCGGTATTTATCGCACCTATATTATCTTCATAAATTTTAACTGGATTATTTAACTTTAGATCAAAAATATTTATTAATTCTTTTATAAATTTAACTTCACTCACAGCCTCTGACAAAGCTACATACTCTGAATACGTCGACGCTTTTGTCACGCACTTTTATTTACGCGATTTCCAATCGATCACATTTTCAAAAACTCGAATTACATAACCGAATGTCGACTTCCTATCAACACGATCTCCCGCCCAATCTGCGTCTACATAGCAATCAATTAACTCACAATTTTTATTTCTTTTATATTGTAAACTTAATTCTTTAGTTAAATACAAAAACTTTAAAATTCGTAATGCATATTTCCAGTGTGTCTCGGTATAGCAATTTTGGAATCTACTTAAATAGTTTACGCTATGACTAATTTCTGGTCGAATACCAGAACTTACATATAACAATGCGCCAATTAAATTCCTATATTTTATACTCGGTTCACATTCCTCAGCCTTCTCAATTTTCAAGTTACTTTCCATCGGAGTACTATATAATTTACTATCTTTTATTTGAAATTTAGTTGCTAGGGACTCGATATATTTTTCTTGACTTAATTTCATTTTTCGGTCTATATAACCAGACTTTACGTTTATGCCTAGATACTCATTTATTCACCTAAATCTTTCATTTTGAAACAATTAGACAACAATTTGTTTATTCTTTGTATTTTCTTTTCATCTTTTCCACAAATCAACAAATCGACTACGTATATTAATAGGTAAACAATGTCTTCGTCTTTTCCATGAATGTATAGGCATAATTCTACATTGTTTTTCCTAAAACAAAGTTTCATAACATACTCATCGAAACACTCATACCAGTCTCTAGGGCTTTCTCTCAATCCATACAACGCTTTTGATAATTTATATACTCTTTCTGTTCCATTCTTATAACCTTTTCGTTGATTGACATATACTTCCGTAGTCACTTTTCCATTTAAAAATGCTGTCTCTATATCCATTTGTTGTATTCCGAACCCATATTGGCCGCAATATGATAATAAAAGCTTTAACGTTTGATTTTTCGCAATTGGGGAATATATGTCATCAGTTACATCTGTCTGTTGTAAACCTCTTACAACTAGCCTAACTTTGTACCTATTATTTGATTTTCTTGTGTAAACCCATTTTACATCTATAACTTTTTTATTTTGTACTCTATCGACTAATGTCCAAGTTTTATTTTTGTTTATGCATTCGATTTCTTTATTCATGGCTTCTTCCCAATTTTGACTCTCTTTATTATTCATCGCCTCCTCAAATGTACAAGGCATATCTACTCTACAGTATCTTACATAAATATTATAACTTTCCTTTTCTGGGTATCTTACAGGGTTTTTCCTATCACGCGTAGATTTTCGCGGAACTGCCAATGTTGGGTATTTTGTATCTTTACATTTCCTTGAAAGAGGATGTAAGGATGAATAATTTTTTTTTCTTTACTTTACCTTGTTGCTCTTCGTATTCATCCGTGCTTTCGAAAACGTTATCTGATAAATCATCGTTTGTACTTGCATCACTTTCGTTACTTTCACCGTTCTCAATATTACCTTTATAAACAATGCCGATGCATTTAACATCTCTTTCTATGATATCAACATGTCTTGCAATAATTATTGTATTATTTATCAATACTCTATAGCTTACATCACTATAATCTAATAGAATACTCATTTCCGCTTTCTTATCCCATTTAGAAAATCTTGTTTGTTCAGGTTTTCTTACAAAAACTTTACTACCGTATAATTGTAAATGTTCTACATTTGGTTTTTTCTTAAAAATATTTCGTAAGGAGTTTTTCTTTCTATCGTGCTTGCTAGCGTACGATTTTTCAAATACGTCGCGGCACATATTATTTCTGGCCAGTAACATTTGTGTACTTTTGCCTCTTTTAGTAAACAATGCGCTACTTTCATTATCGATCTATTGAATCTTTCAGCTGTGTCATTTAATTCGTGCACGTACGCCGGACAATTAATTTAATGTAATACCTTTTTCTCTTATGAATTTATAAAACCGATTATTCGAGTATTCTTTCCCATTATCACACCTCAATATTTTTACCCGTTTTCCAGTTAAGTTTTCGCATTCATTTATAAATTGCACTAAACAATAAAAAACTTCATCTTTGGATTTTATGCAATATACTTTAGCTATTTTGATATAATCATCAATAAAAGAGACAAAATATCTTTCTCCCTTAAGGGAGTCTTACACCTATAAATTTGGAAAAAAATCAATATTTTTTTATTTGATTTTTCGATTCTATATATTATTCTAAACTT
>JAWWEQ010050527.1:0-11469 GCA_035583055.1 Torymus tubicola
AATGATTTCATATATATCTTAAAATTAAAAATATTTACAGTTTCTAAATAAAATATACATAATTCAATAGCACCAATATGAGGAATCAGGTTTTTAAACTTGTTTTACTTGTAAATGAGATGTCTAATACTAGCTATCTTCTCCTTATTTTGTTTTTGCATTCATAATGAAATCTAAAAATAAGAACAATCAACATAAAAATGTTTTGATACAAGCATATTTATTTTTCAATTTATGAAAGTTTCATAATTAAAAAAACCTACTATTAAAAGGATATTGTTTATTTTGTATCATTCTCTAATTTTTCTATTGAATCAGATACCAACACATTCAAAGTGAAACCACTCTATCTGACAGTGGTCCCCATCGATGCAATCATTTCTGATACTTCATCATATGCATACTGACAGTAGCAGGATAAATTATTAGAACATTCTGTATCATATAAATGTGGACAATAAATACTTGCTTGAATTAAAGAGACAAAGATTTTTTCTTCGTGTCGAATATCATTATTCGCCTAATACTATTTTTTCATTAAAATCTCTTTTATATTATTTTTTTTTGCAGTTGTAGTTTTTGTGTTATATAATTGTTGAAATTTTGTTGAAAAAGAAATAACTCATAATATGAATGTTCAAAAACTTGCTAATATATAAAATCTTGCTAGGAGAAGATAATTGTGTTATTTTTTTCACTGATATATCAACCTTTGTCCATTTCAACATTATTTATATTCTTTGTCACTACAATCTTCATAAAACTTTTCTAGAAACTTATAGTTCTTTGCCATTCCAATGACTCAAAATAAAAACTTAATTTTATTCTTACACAAATCACTTCCATTATTTAGTATATTAAAAAAATGTTTTTGTTTTCCTTGCGTTTATTATTTTCTATTTAATTATCATTGTTAATTAAATTTATTGGGTGAAGATCATAAAAATTTTTTAAATATTTTAAGAACTGTATCAGACGGTGTGTTACATTATTTTTTTCAGTTTCCATATTACAACCATCAATATTGACTGTTAAAGATGTTTAAACATTATTCAAACTTTTCACAACTTCAAATGGAACTGGAGATTTTCTGTAACTCTTTTTATGTTTAATTAATATCTTTTTTGTAATAAATGTTTCACTACACTCAAAATCATTGTTGATTATTCATCAGTGTCTCACAACATCAATTAGAACTATAGATTTTCTGTAACTCTTTTTCTGCTGAAAATTGACAATTAAAATCTATTAAAATTTATTGGAATTTATTGAAATTACATTAAAAATAATTAAAAGTTGTCAAATTTCAATAAATATTAATAAATTTTAATTGTCAATTTTCAGCAGGGGTAAATATCTTTTTTGAAATAAATATATATTTCACTACACTCAAAATCATTTTTAGTTATTCACCCGTGTCTCACCACCTTCAATTGGAACTATAGATTTTTTGTAACTCTGTTTCTGATTAGTGAATCTTTTTTTAAATAAATATTTCACTACACTTATTGACTACACTCAAAATCATTTTTGGTTACTCACTCGTGTCTCATAACATCAATTAGTCCAATATACTTACAATTTCAAGATTACAACTATTACAACTTCAAGATTCTTGTTGAATTTATCTCATTCTGATTATCAAATGCAGTCATTTTTCTGATAGTTCATCATAAGGTCACTGAAAGTATCCGTATAAATTAAACTCACCACTGCTTTGTTCATTTAAATCACTTTTAGAAGCAGAAATGAGTACTATGTTTTCATTATTTTCTTTATTTCAAATATTATTATCTAGCTGGAATTCTAGGTAGATTTGGGATTCTAGTTGGCTGAATTAAAACTATTTTAGTAAAGATCTAACTAAATTAGAATTTCTATTCCTTTATATAAAAGTCCTACTAAGAGAACTATTGTTTTATCGAAAGTATGTAAGTAATCGAATATCGAATTTTCAATAAAAGAAGACGAACAGAGGCACCCGTAGCGCGCCATCGAATGCTACTATTATTTATTTAAGTTATATTATTAGTTTCTTAAACAGAAAGACTTTATTCAAAGTCAAAACGAGAGAAACCAAGCCTTGTAATTATGTAGACATTCCAAAAACGAGGCACGCCTCGTAGTTCGACATTCCAATGACATTGTAAAAGTCGTGCGGACGATGCCATTTGATTTCTTTATCTACCCTTGTCGTTGTATCGGTTCCGCCGTCTTCTCGGTTGTTCCTCTGAATTCCCCCTGTGAAATATTACTAGCGTTCGATGGCGCGCTATGCGCGCTTTTGTTCGTCTTTTATTATTAAAAATTCGATATTCGATTGCTTACATACATTCGATAAAACGATAGTTCTCTAATAGGATTTTTATATAATGGAGTATAATTTAGTTAGATATTTACTAAAATAGTTTTAATTCAGCCAACTGGAATCCCAGATCTACCTGGAATTCCAGCTGGATATCTACCTGGGATAATAATAATAATAATAACAATAATAAATAAATCCTTTTAAACCATTACATTTTATATATATCTACTAATGCTGGATATACAAATATATAAAATTTCGTTTTTCGTATGATTTAACACGTGCTTTAACACGTGATTTAATACGTGATTTAACACATGATTAATAACGTGTTTTCTCACATGTTAAATGACGTGCCAAATCGGTTCTAAAAAATCAAGTTATTTATCATGTAATTAAACATATGTTAAATCACATGTTTAATCACGTGAATATTTTTAGTAGGGATACAGGATTTGTCTCAAATCTTATATCCTTCGAAGAACTCATTCTCTATGAAAATGTTTTTCGATGAATATACTAGACAAGGGTTTCTAACACTTATTTTGGGTAATCATTGAAAAATATTTTGCATAGAGATTGTGTCTTTTGCAGACTATAAGTGTTTAAGACAAATTCTGATATTACTTTTGCAATGGATATATAATCATAATATTACCAGAAACTTATCATATAAAAATGTAATCCTTCGAAGATCTCAATCTCTATGTAAAATATTTTTTCAGTCCCGAGAAAGGCAATCTCTGCCGCTATCTCTGTCGAGCTGGATCGAACTCCCATTACTAAGTAACGTCAATGGTAGATAAGGAAGTCAAATGGCATCGTCCGCACGACTTTCCCAATGTCATTTGAATGTCGAACTACGAGGCGTGCCTCGTTTTTCGAATATCTACATAATTACAAGACTTGGTTTCTCTCGTTCTGACTTTGGATAAAGTCTTTCTACTTGAGAAAGTAATAATATAACTTAAACTAGTCATCTCTAAGCGCACTTCGCACGCCACTTCTGTTTTCGTAACCTGGTAGCAACCTATTACTCCCACCAATCAAATCACGAATAAAATGATTTCACAACAAATCCATCATTTTTTTGAGATAGGAATGAATATTAACAGAATTCAGATAGATATTTACCAAAATATTTTTAATATAGTCAACTGGAAGCCCAGATCTACAAAAACAAAGCCTCGATCTCCTTATATTTAATGAACCATAGAATTGTGAATATTAATTCTGTTGGTTTAGGTTTTGCTGGCCTAGAGCGGCTTTGTCCTAGTATGAATATGGATTGTTTATCGAAGAATTCCTTTCGTTTGCTGTTGAAAGCACAACATAAAGAAGCCAGTACTCTCAAGAATATTTTTCTTCAAACTGCTCATGAGCAAGTTCATGAAAAACACAATATTTAATTGTCAAGTAGTGGTTATTGTGATATTGCAGTATCGTATGATGGCACATGGCGTAGAAGAGGCTATCAGTCACTGCATAGCATTGACATTGTAATCGACATTCTCACAGAACATGTTATAGACTTTGAAGTGTTATCAAAGTTTTGTTCAAGCTGCTTTATTGCTGCTGCTTATTTCAGCCAAACTCTGAAGAATTTATTGAATGGGAAGCAAACCACAATTTGTCTCCAGGAAAGAATAGAGACGGCTGTTGTCAATGCAGTGCCTGAATATAACAATGGTCTTGTAAAGACTCAGTTGATGAAACACGTATTGACAATTGATGAAGTTCATCCAAGTACTTCCAGATTTGCTGAGCAGTGAGACACGGTAAGAGAGCTGAGGCAGTCAGTAGCAGCAACATCAGAAGGAAAGCAGTACGTGAAAAGAAAAAATATGGGCATCTTCAGAACAAAAAAAAAATAGATTCCTTTTATGAGGCAGGTGGTTTTTAAGTTAAAAAAAAGGCAGTAAACATAACCAAACCTGCCACCAGGGGTAAGTCTTACTACTTTTAAATTATGTTTATCTTGAAATGCATTTTTCTAATACCTTTGTTAAGTCTTGGCGTTCAAGTCAAAGTCTTTACTTATTTACTTCAAATAATATGAGCTCTTTAAGTGAACTCTATTCATAAGATGAATCTTCTTTTAATTTAATTTTATTCATAATATTCTTTTAATTTATTTACGTTCAATTTTTATAATAATGTTGAACTTACCGTAATAATAAGAAGAGATTCAATAGTCCATTTATTTTCGGAATTGAATATTTATTAAGATACTATAATTTTATTACAATGATTTTTTTTTAATTGATCGGTTATCGATTTTCTAATACAATAGTTTTCTAGGATAACGTAACTCCAATTTATTCTCAATTTATACCTCAATTTTATGATATTCAAAATGTTCCCTGCGTCTCAAATTTTTCTGCACATCACTGATTTTTTTTGTACATATTCTGGAATTAATTTAGAAATTTTTCTTGAAAAGATTTTTTTCATTTATTAGTTTTAGTTCAAGATTAAAATTTTATTAAAATCTAATAAATTTTGATTGTTTTTATTTTAAATATACTTAATTTGACTGTATAAAACGTGTTATATCTCAAAAAGTATATCTTTAATTTTTCTTTTGACACTCTAGATCGAAAGCTGAGCATTTTTTACACAGGAATTGATATTTTCCACAATGTGCTCGAGAAGTTTTCCATGAGAAATAGAAGGCGAAAGAGTAGACGCAGCGCTTCTCCGGCGCGCGGAGCCACGCGCTACAGCGTGCGGTACTAGGCGGTACGATGCGCGAACCCGGAATTCTTTATTATTCATCCGATAGATAGCTTTCATACTTTTTATCCTATCTAAAAATCATCACGTCGAAGTTATATAAGTACGATAACTATTGATCTTCTTCCTCTTCGAATTTTTTCGAATATTTTTCAATAGAAGTTAGTCTTGGATTTCATTATGTCTTGTGCATTTGATTGAATCATTGGCATCTATTTATTTAACAATTTTTGCATTTTCAAAGACTTTATATTTTAACTTATTATATAAATGAAAATGTTGTTTGCTTTGAACGTAAAGTGTACAAATCCTTTCAATAAAAATCCGCATCCTGATTGTCATCTGCGAAGCTTGTCTAATTTTCCAACGCCGTTCAGAAGTGCCTATCCACTCATACCGGGAAAAGCAAAAATATGTTCCAGTTATCGACGCCAACTTTATACACAGAAATCTAACTTATCCCCACCTGAAAAAGCTAAAACAATGTGTGATAATGAATATCACAAAGCTGGTATAGCGGTTCTCGAACAAATAAAGACAAAATTTTCAGAGTCAACTAATAAAGAAGAAAAAATTCAATTATTAACTCTCGCGCCGGAATTTTGGTCTCGTAGGAATTTAATACGAGAATTTGGTTGCACTGAACGAGAAGCCCGCGAAGCGATAAATTTAGTAGCGAGTAGTGGAGTATTTTCAAACCTGCTAAGAAAAGTGGCAAACTACTCCCACATGATACAGTAAATTCTGTAAAAACCTTTTATGAGACGGATGATATAAGTAGAATCATGCCAGGTTTAAAAGATTATATATCTATTAAACAGAGTAATGGCAAAAGGGAACATATCCAAAAAAGATTACTCTTTCGTAATTTAAATGAGCTGTATAATTTATATAAAACAGAAAATGAACATGTTAAAGTTGGTTTTACTAAATTCACAGAATTAAGGCCAGCACATTGTGTTTTAGCTGGAAGTAGCGGCACACATAATGTATGCATCTGTGTGCATTATGAAAATGTAAAGCACCCGGGATGAGTATATCCACTGATGAGTAGATCCAGTGAAATTTGCCTCCGTTAATGATGATGATAAGACAGACTTGCAATACTGAGTTGTGCCAGAGATAAGTATAGCCAAGGATGCGAAGCAGCCGTTGATGCATCTTCTTTATGGAGTTTGACAATAGATGATATGAGCCGATGATAAGTATTGCCGATGAGTGACCGCCGTATGACAGTACAGATGAGCAGCCGCTATGTATGAGGATGAACCGCAGTATGTGTGAGAAGGCCGCCTTGTATATGCGCAGTTGTATACTAAGTTTCCGTGTGAGACAATGCAGTGTGAAAATCACTGTCACTGCATGTAGAAAGGAGTGAGCGTGAGTGAGCAGACCAACCTTGAACTTCTCCCATGAGAATTGCCCAAATTACACACTGAGTTTTGCACGTAGTCGTCTCGCTGGGACTTGAGTAAGAGAGTATGCCGAGTGGGAAGTACAAGCGGCCGCATGGCGAGCACGCTGTACAGACTGAGAGTGAGTGAGAAAGAGCACATCTGTCTAATCAGTGTAGCGAGTCAGCTGTTTCGCAGAGAGTAGCTAATGAGTGCTGCCATCATGCGACCACCTACTGAGTTGTCCTTTAATTGCGCAACGGTGGAAAATTCAACTATTGATAATTCCCAAACACGAGGAAAAGCTAAAATTGGGGGGAGGGGGGGGGGGAAGTAAGGACTTCTTTTAATTTTAAAAATGCTGCCTGACATTCATCTGATCAATAAAAGTCAGTTATTTTTTCACTTAGTCTATGTAAAGGTTTTGCAATGGAAGAAAAACCTTTTATATATCTTCTATAATAAGAACAAAAACTAAAGAAACTTTTAACATTCTTCTCGTTTGTTGGAGTGGGCCAATTAATGACAGCTTTAATTTTTTTCGGATCTGTCGAAATTCCTTTTTCTCAAACGATGTAACCTAAATGGTCAGTTTCGCGTTTAAAGAAATGACATTTTTTTATTAAATTGCAAGTTAGCATTTTTCAATTTTGTGAAAATTGATAAAAAAGACTTTATTATCAAAAGGTCATTCGTGTGAATGTCATTCGTCGCGACGCGTCGTCCCGACAATCTAACATTCATCCAGAACTAGACGAAGGACCTTGAATTTAAGGTCTCTTGAATCGAAACTTTTCTGGTTTCCATGGCAATCAGTCTTGTCAAAAATCGAAAATCTATCTTGAATCTTGAGTCTTCTCTCCAAGCGGGTTGATCTTCTTCTCAAAATCGATTGATGACTCCAAGATCTTTCATCATTCTCTACCTTGAATTTCTACCCAGGAATCAAGTTACCGAGCAATGTTAATTCAA
Organism: Torymus tubicola; assembly: GCA_035583055.1. Lineage (NCBI taxonomy): Eukaryota > Metazoa > Arthropoda > Insecta > Hymenoptera > Torymidae > Torymus > Torymus tubicola. The sequence goes on from JAWWEQ010050527.1 coordinate 7,411, forward strand.
ATTTTCATCGCAGCTACTTTATACAGATCTTCTCTGCAAGTTCTTGGCTGATATCCTCGAAAAGATCCGACGGAAACCCGGGCTAAACCAATGTGCAACTGCTCAGTTGACGAAGCATAGTCATTACTCGAGAGATCTGTAGATTTCTAAAAAAAATTATGAAGTCTCACATACAATCTATTTTGTGATTATAATTGTCTACAGTATTCTACGCTGATTTTCCAGATTCTAACCCTAAATTTATAAAAGCTGTGATGTAGTGACTTGCTACCCGTGGTCAAAATCCTGTTAATGACCTAGGCATTAAGGACATTAGCTATAAAGACTCTGCCACTTTCCTCTACTCCGACTAGACTCATTCTCGACAAAGGGATGATGTCCCATGGAAATAGTCGTTGACGATACCTAGGGTACTAAGGGAAAGAATAATACATGACTCGCACACACTTATACTTGCAAATAACAACTCTCACAATATATTTTGAAAAATGAGAAGATTTATTTTATTTAATCTTAATGGAGAATAATGCCTCGGTTGAAAGCGAAGTCCTCACACCTTTTCGCCTTGTGATGACTTGAACCTATATAACACATAACTACTACAATCACGATTTCGCACTCGAATTTCCTGGATGGAATGACCAGGCTATAGCCTGAAATTAATCCCTCGAAAATACGCAACCACTGCTTTCCCACACACGCACCACGAATTTTAACTACTCACTATCTGCTAATCTTCCTTACGATTCCAACCGGCTGGTCAGGAGGTCGATGAGTAAGAGAGCGATCATCGCAATCTACCTTAACTCATTACTTCCGATCCCTATGGGCACTCGCCAGTCATCCAGCGATACTTGCGCCATACGCGGTCCTGCGCATCCCTATATGGGTTGAAACATGTGCGCAAGTCTGTTTTCTCGGTTACCGCGTAATTCATCGTTAAGTATGTTTCGCACGGTCTGTCTTTCCCTCTCCACGCGCTCCCCTCCCGCCGCGCTCTCCCTACTCTCACAGGTGTAGTAATCAGCGCACGTGTACTCATCAGTACACAGCACTTTCTCGTGCCGCGCGCGCTCCTCTCTCTCCCGCTTACTCGCCGATCCCCTCCTATCTCTCGCCGCGCTGCCTTCGGACTCGCGAACTCCTCGTGTGCGCGTTCACTCTCTCCCTCCCTCTTTACCGTGACCCTCTCTCCTTCCGCGCGAGTGCGGTGTCGTGCCTCTGCTCCCGCCGGGATGCCGTCTAAGACGGCGGCAGTCTATTCCCCGGGAGTACGAGGCATGCTCTTGTGACTTCGTCAGAAAGCGTTGTTCCTAACCTTATGCAATCGTGTAAAAACTACGTATACTGAAATTGTCAAAGGTTATGATATTCACTACCGAGGTTTCGTATCCTAATCTAATCTCAATCATAACATTTATAAACGGTAGCAGTTACAGCATTACCATGGTTGTGTTGTGTGCCATATGTGTCGTGTTAATGTTTATGTAAAGGAAGTGACTTAGCTGGATTTGCAGAGTAGTAACAAGTCCTCCGAAGTCTTACCCAATCAGCCACAAGTCACCTGCCGAATCGTCGCCTTTTGATCCAACTCTCGAAGCTTGTCGATTTGTTTAAGGCTGATCCAGCTCTCTTCTCTTCGTGTAATAGCTCGCTTAAGTTATCACTTCTTCCTCTTTGCCAACTGCCCACACGCGTATCGCACCACGTTGTTTGATGAATTTATCCCGGACTAGCCCCCAAAATGTTAGTTCTGGGTTCTCATAATGAATAAATATATCATACAGAATTATAAAAATCTATTGGACTTTTATTTCACTTAAACCGAACCATCGAGGTCAAACACAGAATCGAAACTAAAACTATTTACAAACATTACATACATGGCGGTTCACAATGTTCAAACCGCGCACATATTTGATTTCTAGATCATCACAATATTCTTGTTAAGTCCCGGAATTTAGGAAAGGGAAAATGATAATGTCTATTATAAAATTTGTAATTTTTATATATATTATTTTATTTTATTTACCGTGTTACAGTGTATCCTACAGATGCGCTGCGAATTCTTGTACAGTTATAGTTGGTTAGAGTATAATTCTTCTTATTTTTCTGGTTGAAATCTTGTTACACTTTTATTATATTTCCTTTATTACCCTCGTTTTTCGACAGGGGCCGACGGAGATCTGGTTTAATTATCCTGAGTGACTAACGCGGGTGGCGCACTTCGCCTCATTTATTACAATAATTATTTAGGGTAAAGATGATCGAGATCATCTTTTAAATGCTCGTATTTGAATTGCGTTAAATAAAAGTGCTTATGAAGTATAATCGCTACGTGTGTATAAAATGAATTTAAAGAAGAAATGTGTCACGTTGCGCGGTAATACACTTCGTCGCGGTGTCGCGTGGACGAAACGCTGACCGAAAGAATACGTCACGGACGTAATATTCTAAATCATTTATTCAGATAGTTTGGGACATAGCGGCCATAAGATGTAAGACAGCCTTAACCCTTTGACTCCTAGTTTTACTCACATGTAACATGATATTAAAAAAGGTTAAAATCAATATTTTGAACTCATGATGACTCAATTGGGAGATTATAGTGTCTATTTGTTGTTGTTGCTTTCTTGTTGAAAAACAAACAAAAAATAGAAAAAACAAAACAAACAAAAAAGAACAAAAAAAAAAAACAAAAAAATTATTTAGTTGTTTTTTCTTAGTTACGATATTTTAGATACAATAAGAGTGAAAAACACAATTTTGTATTAATGTTCATTATTCGGTCCTGAAAGGGTTAATAATAAAGAAGTAAAATAAACAAAAATGTTAGAAAAAAAAAAATTTGTACCCTTTATTAGAATCAAGGGTAGATTATGCCTATGTGGCAGGCAGCACCGTAAGTGGGGGGGGGGGGGATAATCTTGTTCGATCAACGTCCTCTTCTTCGTGCGACTGCGGTCGAGCGGTTGAAAGCTGTGTGATCAATGATTCCACCGATAAGCACCCGGGTGGCGATAGCAGCGAGATCTCTCCGGTTGATGGTGCCTAGAGATAGAAAATCTGATCCTGAAGATTTGCACCAAATTTCCCTCCAGGAGAGTATGACTGGCAGATGCAGGATAGTGGTGGCGCCAGTCTCTTGCTGAATAGCCCGTTCGATGTCGGGATTGTCGGCGTACTTTAAGATGGTATTTGTGGTTTTTTGAAAAAAAATTTTTGGTAATCCAGGTAAACGTGCAAACTATTGCGTTTATAAGAAAAAAAGTTGGTAGTCCTGATTAAAACATATCAATGTGGCATTATCTCGCAGCTATTGGACATCATTTTTTCCTGAAAGTACACAATTCCCTACAAAACAAAACAAAATTATCTCAATACGATGAAAATTGACCGAGTTACAAGTATTTGAAAAAAGATAATTTTGTTGCGTAGTGTATATATACACAAGCTGCTCCTCACTTTCTGATGCATTTGGTACAAGTGTTCTAGACTAGCACAACGTACCCCGAGGTGTTAAACAAAAATTAATGCTTCAATCCACTGGTTATAACAGACTTATTAATCAAAATATAGAAGCCCTGGAGGTGGCAAAAAGTTGTTTTTTATGTATACTTTTGAGGTATAAAGTTATTTTCCTATATAGATTGAATAAAAAAATTACCTGATTTATTATACTAAAATGTTTTTTTCATACTTTAATCAAGGCTTGCCTCCATAAGCTGCTACCTTTAGTAATTTTAATTAAAATTCCTCGTTAAAAAACGAGGAATACAATGGTGACCTTTATTTTGATCTTTGCAATGACCTTCAAGCTCATATTAAGGCCAACTTTTTTTTAAATGGAAAACCCCATTTTTGACTCCGGCAATCGAAAGCATTAAGATCAGACCGCTGTAAGATCAACATTAGTAATACTAAGGACTAACAAGGAGAGGCTCAGGGTTCCGGATCACCAATTTTCCTATAACTTACAGATGTTGTAGATATTATTAAATAATAAAACTCTGTTAAGTTATAGACCCTAACGCATACATATAAAAAAGTTACAGCATG
>JAWWEQ010050528.1:0-11460 GCA_035583055.1 Torymus tubicola
TGCAGATACTGGCGAAAGTAACCATGTCCAGAGAGAAACTGGGTTACGTAAAAATTTACCTCCCCTGCCCTCTCTTTTCACAGTCGTACGTCTTTTATGAGGCGTCTCGTCCACTTGTCCTTGTCGCTGTCTTGTCGCATTATTATTATTATTATTATTATTATTATTTTACGAGGTATAGATGAATTTCGGGGGTAGGAATCCCTCACACCACGGCGTCCTAAATACCCGAAAGCTAATAACTTTCGGTATAGCTTTCGCATCACTTCAGGTCGGGACGCAGACCTACCTCCCCCCGGGCCGGCATCCTTCCCTGTTACGATGCTCTACTTAATCTTTTAAGCATCCGTCGCGGTTCTTCGCGCGTAATACCCCCTCAGCGAAGATGGCTCGAAATCATTTGTTCGATCATGTCGTTAGGCGAAAGTCCCCCTACTATCACTTCCGCTCGTGCCCTTTCTGCGAACCACCGAATACATGCGAAGAAGGTGTGTTCGGCGTTGTCCCGATCATGCCCGCAGCATTTACAGTTGAGCGTATCCACTGTACCTACTCTATATAGGTACAGCCGGAAGTATCCGTGTCTCGATAATAATTGCGTGTCGCAGCCTCTAACCCAGGGTGACCAGGTGGCGATCTTTTGTCTCACTTACTTTTAAAGAACATGACGTCATTTACGTGTGAGTGAGAAGGATAGGAGGTCGCCACCTGGTCACCCGGCTCTAACCTGCCTATTTTCGCGCTCCTGTTATAAATAAGCTTCCATTCGGCAGTGAGCAGGTTGATCGAACTCATACCTGCGATCACCGCTACCGCATCTCCCGACACTGTTCTACACACGCAAGCAACTCTTAGTGCATCTCTATGATGCAGCGCCACCATTCTTTTCCTATATTTGGTGATCCTCATGGCGTCTGCCCAAATCTCTGCTCCGTAAAGAAGTATCGAATTGGTCGTCGACATAAGTCTATTTAGCGACGTTATCCTTTCTTCGGCTTTCGTCGTCACTTCCCTAATGCGTGGCCAAAACGACAGCTTTGAGTCCAGGGTGATCTCCAGTTACTTCACTGTTGGTCGCGTCCTAACTACATCAGATCCTACGTTCATCGGTAGTACCAGAGTGATTTCTTTTCAAGACAACAAAACTATCTCGGTCTTCTCTAATGCTCTGCCATCCATCCTATAATGTGTCTCATTGCATGGCCCAAAATAAGTTACGCCAAGTCCGCGTTCCGAGAGTCCGAAAACTAGCTTCGCCGTCTTTCATAGTTTGCTGAAGCCTCCCTCTCGAAGGCATACATTGAAGACGTCTAGCAGAATTTCCAGACACTGAGAGGCGATGTCCTTTAGAACCTCTCCCGGAATACCATCTAGACCGGGTGCTTTACCGCTCTTTAACGATCCCATCGCTCAACTCAGCTCAGGAGCAACGTTTACTACGAGTCTTAAATTCGTTGCCAATTGTCGTCCTCGATCGCGCTGTGCCCGTCAGCGAGCCCGAAGACATGCCTTACGTAAATCCAGGATCTCGAGTAAAGTCCTATCTCTGGAACTCTAGTCTCTCCTACTAGAAGGTGGCAGGAAATATCCCGCAGCGCGGTTTGCGTATCTTTAACCTGCTTGAGGAAGTCCGATCTACATAAGTTGGGCAATATGTATACGCTCACGTAGGTTACATTCCCGACGCCCATCCATATGAAACCGTTTCCCTTACCTCGTCCAGTCATTTCTTACGTTTGTCTACCTTCTATCCAGATTGCGGCAGTGTCGGTGTCGTCCGCTAACCACGTGTTCGCATTATGCATCCGATGTCTATACTGCTCGCTCACTAGTAAAGTTGGCTCCTCGGTTAGCGAGCAAGTCGTCAGCGAGTATGGCCCCGTTGGCGTTTATTTGCGTGACCGCCGTTATTTTTTCATCCGCTTTAGCTTTGCTAATTCATCCCTAAAGTCGACACATGATCCCGTACCCGGAAAGTGTGCTAACTCGGCGTTGGCGCACCCACGATTTTTGCATTAAAAGCATGCTTGGTTGTCCGGTCTCGCGATACAGTTCCTCGCCGTGTAGTCCGATCCTCCACATGTCCTGCATAACGCGCTAGCCGAAACCCTGACATCCAAAACATCGAGGGGCCGTTATCTGGTTTCTAACACGATAGCTGAAGTAGCCTATTTTATTCCTTCCTTTCCTTGGAAGAGTCATGGCCGCAGACTCCTCCATTTCGACTACGACCATCCTCTGCTCTCCCCCGCCTAGGTCAAGAACATGGGTAGTTAGGTTGCCCGTGTCACTTATTCCTCCCTAATCGTGGTTTTCCCCTGTTCTACAGTGATCATGCACGTTATGCCTCCTATTTCTAGAGTAAGCCTTGGGATTGAGCCCTTTACCTCATATCGAGTCCCTAGGTTATCTTGAATAATCTTCTGGAAGGCCACCTTGTCTTCTGATCGCTTCTCCATTTTTAGCAGTACATCACCAATGTTGGTCGTACGAGCGCTTCTAACGGCCGCTTTCACTTCCTCAGATTTGAAGTTGGAAGTGAGGTCACTGGAAATCTCCGCATAACTCTCCTTCTAAATTGCCGTTATGCAGATATCTCTGCGTCGTAGCCGAGGATTCTTCTTCTTCTTGACCTTCTTGCTTGGTTATTACTCGCGCACAGGGCTCTCGGCCTTCTTACCTACTATTCCTATTGTCTTCTTCTCCCTGTTGACCGTGGTCAATCCATCCTGGTCAGTCTTCCCTTTCTTACATGAGGAATCCTGCGCCAGGCTGTCGTCTGATTGCCGTTTTCTGGCCAGAGTTGAAGTCTTCTCCGATATCCTAACCACCGTTGCTTGTGCTGCATGCGACTGTCTCGTACTGTAGCAGAGGTTTTCTATGGTAACTGTTGCCGCGGAGAGGACAGCTATCTCATTCTTCACTTGCAGAGATATATTCTTCTGCTTAGCTGTCGCCTCCTGTATGCCTTTTAGTAAGCGCTTCATGACGTCTATGATGGCACCTATTCTCTCCTGGCAGTTCGTCGGTTCTTGCATCGTTCGCTACGTCTAAGATAGTTCAGCTCAGACAATCCGTTAGGTGCATCCTCCTAAACATTCTTCCGTTGTGTGCAGTGTATTCTTCTTTATTCTATCCTCGTTTCACCGGTGTATCATGCGTAGAGGAGCGGGTCGGAATAACTGAGAACGGGTATACCCTCGGCCGCACGCTCACCGTAGTGAAGCGCACGTATCCTACTCCAGTCCTCTCAGGCCTAGCCTCCGTTTAACCCGACCCGGAATACTCAGACGGACTAGGGCTCGCTCTAGGGAGCACTGGTTCCGACACATATACTCAATACGCAATACCTGATCAGAGTCTAAAGCGGCCGGCATCTGGCACCACAACACAGTCACGCCTCGGCAGTACTAAGCACACACCAGCTTTTCATCTAAGCTAGTGGGGGCAACCAGCCAGGTCCCAGACACTTCCAGCGCGCTACGAAGGGCATCCGATCTCTGTCAATGGTCCATGGCTACTTATTCAATTTATTAGTAGCGAGTCAACTACTGTGGCCTTCCCCCATCCGCCACCCGGGGGACGCGCCTCTAGCTTGCTTTCAGCAGGGATGGAAGCCCACTAAGACCATCATGGGGCGCCGGGCTCCATGGTGTGAGGGATTTCTACCCCCTAAACACCCAAAAGCTTTCTCTCTCCGAAATCCGGCACGGGCCTGTTGTGCACAATACTGGTGCCGATCGGCGTGTCCATGCCCTTCGGCAATCCTTTCTGTCTCGTCTTATCTGTCTATTCTTCGTCTTCTGTTCCAGTTTTCAAGGCAGCTGTCTCTTTGCCTTGCAGTACGTAAGTCACGTAACGTGCTATGTCGCTCAGTTTCGTTTGCTTAATAGCATCAATGTTACAACGTTGTCGGATGTGATGTCACCTGTCATTGTCTGTATTCTGTGTCTCACAGCTGTCCAGCGGGAGCACACAAAGAATGTGAGATACCCGTGTCCGGAGAGGAACTGTGACAGATGAGAATTCACTTCCCCCGCTCTTCTTTTTTGCCAGAGTCGCACGTCCGTTATCAGGCGTCTCGTCTACTTGTCTTTGTCGCTGTCAGTCCAGCAGGTTTGCCATGTCATAAGTGTCTCTGTCCTTATATCTGTGGAGGCCCTCGCTCTCCCTTTTTCGTCACTGTACTTATAGATCCTCATTCGCTTAAGAGCTAGGAGGTCCAGTGGGATAACCCCGGCGATCATCAACACCGCCGCCTCGGATACGGTGTGGTAAGCGCACGCGATACGCAGCGCCCCGCAACTTTAGACGGCGTCTGCCCAAATCTCGGCTCCGTAGAGCAGTATAGAGTGGGTCACCGTCATCAGTAGTCGACTTACGCTCGGTCTCGCTCCCTTTGTATACTCTATGAGGCGGGCAAGAGCAGCGGTTTTTAAAGCCGCCCAGGTTATTCTTGTATCCAGGGTTACCCCAAAATACTTGGCAGACTGGCTAGGGCGCACCACGGACGTCCCCACCATCATGGGTATCGTCGTGCCTATTCGTTTTCTCGTGAGGTGTAGTAACTCCGTCTTTTGCATTGTTAGCTGCAGTCCCGGGCTTTACATCCATTCGTCTACCCATCTCGTGGCTTGGCCTAGTCTCATTTGGGTCGGTCTTGTGTCCATGGTCGTGATGACGATTACGAGGTCGTCAGCGTAACCGACAAAATAGACCCCTGGTGGCATCGGAAGATCCAATCCAGCACTTTATCATACACCACATTCCAGATATCGGGGCCAAGGATCGAGTTCTGCGCTACCCCCGCTGTTAATTTTCTTATTTTGGCCCCTGTCTACGTTACGTACGTGATGTGTCGGTCGCGTAGGTAGTCTTTCAGTACTCGGAGAAGGTATGGAGCAAGCCAGAAGGCATCAAAGAATGCTAGAACGATATCCGCCCAGCTCACCGAGTTGAAGGTGTTTAGTACGTCGAGTGTTGCCAAGAGCACTATTGGCCTGACATTATGGGGTTTGGTTTTTGCTCTGTCAAAGGTGTCAATCACTTTTCGGATCGCTTCTATTGTCGACCGTCCTTGACTGAACCCGTACTGTCTGTCGTTCAGGCCCCCAGCGTCCCAAACCGCCTGTTGCCATTCCGTCCCAGGTTGTGGGTGACGATCTTATAGCCCGCTCCCCAAGGGACTGAGTCCACCTCGTTAATCAGTTTGATTCAACTTTCTTTTTTACTGTCATTGATAGCACGCCTCAGTACTTTGGTCGATGCGCGGTACTCCTCTGAGTGGACCGCCGCGTCCGCTTTGTCACAGGAGTGTTGAGCCATTCGTCGAAGCCGCAAGCAGTACATCAGTTCTCTACCGCCTCTCGTTCGGTTTCGTGGCATGGAGGCATCGCAGAGCCGTCTCAGAAGCTTCGCCGTTTCCTCTGTCAGTTTTTCAGCCTTTGCTCTACCCGCGATGCCGCAAGAGATCGCCGTTGTTAGGTCACGTTCTCGGCCGAGCTATGTTATCAGTTTGTTCACGTCGAGTTTTTTTAGGTTCCATATCGCAGGGTTTGGGGATGTCCCTGTTTTGTTCTGTCCTTTGCCCGTTATACTGAAAACGATGTTCTCGTGATCGCTAGCTGAGTAGCCCTTGAACACCCTCCATCGCTCGACTCTCAGGAGGAGTCCGTCAGTTACGAAGATAAGGTCAGGTATGGATGCCCCGAAAGCGGGTCTCCTGTATGTCGTCGTCCGTCCTTCGTTTGTTACTGATAGGTTCAGCCTTGCAGCCATCTCTAACAGCAGGTGGCCTCGTTTGTGTGTTGTGGTCATGTCCCTCTCTATAGCCCTTGTGTTGACATCTCCTGCGAAAGCCACATCGACGGCGATACTCCGTAACGCGTTCTAGAGATCCTCTACTTTTTGTTCAAACTTCGCGGCGTACAGTTCAGAATAAGATATATTCTGGCGTAGGCTAGGCCCATTATCCTCACCCAATCGTAATCATCACCTTTTCCATGATTAGTTATCCGTGACACGGCACTTCCCCGAATCCACAAGGCCGCAGAGCGAAAGAACGTTGATGAATGTGCTTATCTACTGCCATTCAGATTACCCTGAAGTGCCGTCGTCATTTTTGTCACGTACGTGCTGTTCTCTGTTTCAGTTTTACCTCCGTCAAAGCTGTCCTAAAGGCGGAGCACAGTACCGCGTCCGGAGCGTGCACCGCCCCACCGTCTTCCCATTGAGGACACAGGAAGCAGGGGAACTCGTGCAGGCCTAGGCCAAGTTTCCCCCTTCGCCACACCGTCAGCAGCAGTTACGTTTGTCTGGTTCTGTACAGTCCTGTCTGTAATGGCCATAGCCGAGTCACCTGTAGCATCTTGTTAACGTTAGTCGGGTCCTCTCTCGCCAGTTGACGTCCCGAAATATTTCTTTTTTGTTATTAGCGAAATTAAATATTCTTTTTTTAAATGGAAAATAAAAGCACAGATGTCAGGACGATCAGAAGCCTGTTGACCCGGTAATAAATTATCTTTAATCTCACGCCAGTTAGGATTACACGTCATGGTTATAAACAGATCAGGTTTTCCTTTCATACGAACTATAGCCAATGCATCGTGATAATTTTGCATCATATATCTAGGAGAACCAACAAAAGTTGATGGCAATATAACTATTTTACCTACTTGATAATTCATATCATTTGCAGTATTATTAAAATGATCAACTAATCCTCGGTATGATGCCACACGCAATTGTTTTTGATTGCGCCGAATATATTCAATGCAATCCCTCTCGATTTTAACGTAACTATCAACAATCCATTGCTCAAATAATCTACGACCTAACAAAAATACATTGAATATATCAGATATTATGCCTATTCTATATTTAACATAAGATCCCCTAGTTACTCGACGATTACTTTGTTCACTTTGTGCATCATCATTATGTACGACGAATGTTCTATTATTTATTTTCATTATATTTTTATGCCAATCTTGCGATCCATGAGGATAAAACAGTGGATATACCGTAGGTTCTACCTTTGGATCCATCGAACTTACTGATTGCAATACATTCGTAGCCTTATTACGAAAGGTCACATATGATTCAGGAATGTCGCTATCGGCTGTAGTAACAAAAGCCGCAGCAATCTCATCTGTTCTTTGTAAATTATACCTATTTCGATCATAGCCCGGTTTTAAACTAAAAATTAGTTATAATTCAAATTCCGTATCACTACCCAATAATTCACGTTGATGATCAATTTCTTCCTTCATCATTACATATGACTGGCAAATAAATTATATTGTCTTATCATTTGCTCTAAACTATACATTATTTCTCTGTCAGTTCCTGGGTTAGCTGCAATTCTATAGCCGATAGATTCTTGCGGATCAATAATAAAAAGCTGACCATATTTAGGATAATAATTTTCCGATGGATATAAAGCCTCATTTATTTGGTAATAAATTAGACCGTGTATTTTGAAACAATATGGAGCTCTACCTATTGTAGGCATATCAATTACATTGGCATTAAAAGATGCAAAGGAAAATGAACTATTATAATTTCGAATACGTTAAAAAAATGCTTTACTTTTTTTATGATTATTTTCAAATAAAGAACGGAAATTATCTGGAAAATCTGGAATTGCTTCCAATTTAAGAGTCCCATGACCACAACAATCATTAAATGAATTACCCTTGTTAAACACTTTCTCTGCAGTAATATGTTTCGTGTTACAATGACTGCATAAAACATCCATTTCACCTAAATAGTATTCATTCACATTACTATTTTGTTCCAAAAATCTTCGATTCTCTATATTTCGTTCATGTTCACGATTTTGGAATTCTCTTTCCTCCTCATCATTTTCTCTACAACGACATCTTCTGATACTTTGTCTACTTCTTTCAGTTAAATTTACCTGATTATTATTAGGTTCCAATGTATTTGAATTATTATTGATATTATTATCGCACCGTGCCCTGTGTCGTTTTACTCTTTCATTTGTTAAAACACGCTGCCTTTCTCGGAACTCCCTTTCCTCCTCAGACGTACGTCTAATTCTAGGTCTACCGCGACGACGATTTTCATCAATAACTTGCTCAACATTGTCATGCTCCATTATACTACTAATATTTAAATTCCGCTAATGACTTTTCCAATGAAATATAAATAATAATAAAAAACAATAAATATGAAAAATTAATCAAGACTTTTTATTAATGCTAATACAAATACATGTAAATGTTCAATAATAACAGCCAAAGTTCAATAAAAACCAGATCTTATCAGTTCTTTTCAGTTCTAATCCGTAACGATCAATACTCAATATAGTGATATCAAAAGTCAATAAAGAATGATCAATATTCAATAGTCAATAATCAATAGAGAATAATCAACATACAATAATCAATAACTCGTTTTTGAATCTTTGGAGAAAATCGGAGAAGATTCAAGATACACCTATTAGATGTATACTTGCTTATACACCTGAAAAACATAATTGATATCATTAATAGTTGGTTTGGTTTGTGGTTAGTAGCACCAGATGAACTGTACGGCCAATGATATCATTAATATTAATTATATTATATGTTATGCTTCTGCGCAGATGCAGATCTCCCTCTCTCTCTCACTCCCTCACTCCCCTGGCCGAAGGCATCTTATCTCCCTGAGAGCCTGGGTCTCTCTCTCTCTCTTTTCTTTTTTTCTTTTTTTTTGTTTTTAACTCTTGACAAGGTGACTATGTATATGTTCTGTTTTTTTTAATTTTATTTATCTTTTGTTCATTTTATTTTTTTTTGACGTCACCAAAATTGAGAATTTTAATAAAATTTTGACTTTTTTTCTTTGTTACTTCTATGTCCGACTGATAGCTTTATACAATTTGTAACTAATTTGTAAATATTTTTTTGCCACGATGGCAGAATAAAAAGTCTATCTATCTATCTATCTATCTCCTCCGGTTTTCAGAAGAAACCCAATAACCCCATAACCAGATCCACTAAACCCAAACTGACCCCCAACCTAACTCGTGTTACGCGTGCTCGAGGTCCGTCCAAGAGAGATGAATGCAATACAGAGGAGGGTTTGGTATCGCGATCAGGCGCATTGCCGTCTTGTATAGTTAGGCTTGACAGTGCGAACCTAGTCAGGGAGGTGATGCGGGTGAAGCGCACGCTTGCCCACAACTACCTTACAATAAATGACGTTGATCCCGCACTACTTGGTCCGGTCTCGGCTGCCTGTATGTCCAACCATAAAATATTTATTAATGAAATGTTGCCCCAAGAAAAATTTGAAGCTTTTAAAAGTTTACCCACCATCGCCCAGGGGCTGGGCATTAAATATGTTTGGCACTCGGGCGGCCGTTTTCTCGCCAGGCATAAGGGCGGCGAGCGTGCTCATGTGTTTGCCACATTATCCGACCTGCATGTCATTCAGACGGCGAGCCAGTCTGCCCCTAATAAATATCTGTCACAAGGTGAAAAAGGTAGTATGCTGCCTACTGGTAACGATGAAAACGTTCCAGTGCACGGGGCAGACCCGGCAGTCAGATTGAAGCATGCCTCATGACTGGGTTCGACTGCCGACGGACGGATGCGGGGCAGGGGTCTCCTCAGGGCGGAGTTTAACAACATCAACTCTCTTAGGTCTCGACTGAACAACTTCCGCCTCTATCTCTCCGAAAATTCTATCTACCACTTCTTTGGAATAACTGAATCCGGGCTAGGCCCCGACGTTGATGACAGTCTGATTCAGATAGATGGCTACTCGGTAACTAGGCAGGACCGCAACATATATGGGGGTGGAGTTGCCCTGTACACACGGGATGACTTTAGAATTACTGTTTTAGTGTCATCAGCAACTCAGGAACCTGGGAAACCTTCCATCCCTGAGTACTTATACTACAGACTGCAACAGGGCTCCTCCCCTCCCATTCTTGTCGGTGTCATCTATAGACCCCCACACATTGCTCTCCAAAGGGACACCGACTTACTTCATGTTCTGCGTCACCTGAGTGCCGAATATAGCCATAAGTTCATCATGGGGGATCTGAATGCACACTTGTCACTAGCGTTCGACGCGGATGCACTTACCATCAAAAACCTAGCCCGGAAATTATCACTACACATCGTTCCTCACGGCCCAATCCATCACATGATACCCACATCTCACACCTGGATTGACTTATTCATGACTGACGAGAACGACGAAGTGCTACACCATACGAATGAATGCTTGCCCAATTTTAGTAAACACGCGGTTATTGACGCTACTATTAATTATTTTGTGCCGGAACCGGTAAGAGATTCCTTGCTCTTTTGTTTATACGTCAATAACCTACGTGACGTACTTGACGCTGACGCTATTAGACATTTGTTCTACGCAGACGACCTACAGATATAAATACAAACGACCAAAGATGAGATCCTTGAGAGCATCGCTCAACTTTCCAACGCGGCGCAAATGGTGGTTGGATGGGCTGAGCGCTCTGGTCTTCATCTCAACGCTGACAATACCAAAGCAATTGTCATTGGCTCCAGGAAAAACGTTAATTTCGTTAACTCACTGGATTTACCAGGCGTTGTCATGCGTACTGGAGAGCACATCCCATTCAGTAGCGAAGTTGCGAGTCTAGGTGTTACTCTAGATAGTAAATTAACATGGAAACCGCACATTGACACAGTGACTAAGAAAGTTAATAAATCCCTTTATAGCTTGCAGTTTATAAGGGCATGTATCACCGAGACTTTACGCAAACGGTTAGTTGAGTCCTTAGTTCAGCCGCATCTGGACTATTGTTGGGTCGTGTATCTGGACGCTACGGACGAACTGCGAGTAAGAGTGCAGCAATTGAGCAACTCATGTGTGAAGTACATTACTGGGACCAAGAGAGACAAACATGTTACTCCCTTTATTAGGGCCCTGGGCTGGGTTCGTTTTGACTCACGCAGGCTTTAGTTTGCAGCTCTTTTACTATATAAGATTATACTGCTGCGTGAGCCTAGCTATTTGGCTGTATTTTTTTACAAAGAGCAAGCCCAGGGCGACTAGTAGAGGTGTGCAGCTGGAGCTGAGCGTCCCCGTCATGAACTACAAGACGGGCGACAGAGTGTTTCTCGTCCAGGGCGTCCGACTTTGGAACTCTCTTCCTCCGTCCGTTCGTCACCTTCCCTCCTACCAGTCTTTCAAGAGAGCGGTCCGTTAGTACCTACTATGTTTGGATCCCTAGTCTTTCTCCCGTAGATGGTTAGCGAAGCTGTTAATGCCATGGTGCACATGCTTGTCTTTTGATTTTATTTATCCAGAGTTACACAGCGTAGTTATACATATACATTGCCATAAAACATATGTCGTTTACTACAGAGTATCAGTATGAATACATACTAAGATACCTAGCATCGCAAATCCTGCAGTGGGATTAAAAATTCCCAGTTCGCAGGTCCGGATTTAACT